>JAYMFT010162807.1:0-12391 GCA_038088735.1 Panulirus argus | reverse complement strand
ATATATATATATATATATATATATATATATATATATATATATATATATATATACACACACACACACACACATACACATACACACACATCCCAGCCCTAGCCAGGTATCCATCTATGAACTAGTCCCAAGGGAGGATGAACAGCTGGGATTGACTGGGTTCACGACCGGGCATAGGGGGAGGAAGCATTACTTCTATCAATTTCTTAACCTTACATTCCTATCGTAGGATTTTTGAAAACCTCGCAGCTTATATTAATTGCTCTCTCTTCTTTTAGTATGTTCCACTTGTCTACAACTGCATTTCTAAAGTAGCGCTTTCTCATATCCTTCCTTTTCCTCCTTTGGTCCATTTCCTCTCGTCTTCTCTCATGGCGGAGTGCCTCTGTAATTCGAAGAACTCATATGTGTAACATAATCGTGACCGACCCCGAGGAATTTAAAGTGGGGGTTATCCTGTCCCTCCTTCTAGCCTCCTCCTGTGTAGATAGTTCAATGGCTTCCCTTCTCCTCGTGTAACTCATCCACCTTAATTATGGCACCATTCATAGTGAGGTTTATGAGATTATCTCCAGCGGGTGATGCACACTCTAACGTAAATAAATATTCTCGAACAGCCCGTGGTTCATAAACTTGAAGGCTTTTTTGACACTGACCAAAATATGGTTTACTTCCCTTGTGGCTCTGGTAATGTGCTGCGCGATAAGTTAACCCCCGTGTTAATTCCCAGGTCGATCCTTAAGACGTAACTTTCCCCTTCATAAAACCAAACTCCAGTCAGTTTTCACACCCTACCGTCTTCTTTACACTTCTTTAGATTGAACTTCATCAGACATTCACTTAACCACTGCCCCATCTCGTTTAGGTGTCGTAGCAAAATGAAACAATCTTGAACTGCCCAGTCTTCATCAATAATCCTTAAGGCATCGTCAGCAAACGTATGTATGTGTGATTCAAATTCTTCCTAAGAAGTCATCAACATAGATTAGGGGTAACAATGGCCTCATCACAAAACTCTCGGGGACTCTTGCTTCTTTCCTTCCACTAATTTATTTAAATCATAGAAACAGTTGCCTATACAAATGCTGGAAATATGGTGAAAATTGATGAGATGGTTACGTATGCTAATGTAGAAAAACCTGGATATGATCGCGAAGTCTAGGATGAATTAGAAACAGATAGAGCAGGAACAGAAATCCCTGGGCATAACAGCTGCAACAAGGACAAGCTTCATAAGAAATGAAAAGGTGGTCTGCCTACGGGAAAACACCTAAACGTAAATAGAAATGACGGTATAGAAAACGGAGCCCACGTTTCGTCATGTTCAGAAGTTAACTGACTCTACAAACACACAATTCACAGAAATGTCCTTCTTTATTCAAGATGATGTTTACTGTTATAGACGTCCAGGGAAAATTTGATGCATGACATTCCTCCTCTGAATCTATCTGGCCTCTCAATTAAATGGCTCCTGATAACCAAGAAATTATACATCTGGTTTTTGCATGACAGTCGACAATTGCAAATAGCAGAGGTCCGATATTTGAAGAAGTTTTCTTATCACCTTTTTTAGATGTAGACACATTTGTTATTCCTTTCTTCTTTGCTAATTGAAAACCCTTTTCAAACGAGTGCGTACATTTCAGCTTTGTCTCTGTGTCCGGTGGATGTCTGATTATCATTTGAGTTTATGTAGCAGAGAAATATTTGATACATGGGTCATGTTTATGTTTAGTTAATCAATAAGGCTTGTAATATCCTGTTACTTGATCTTCATGTTTTCAAGAATCACACTTTCGTCCCAGTCTAAGCGTGATGGGGGTCATTATTCCTCTTAAGTAAACATTATGAATCTTAGTCTGAAACCAAATATGCATTTCCTAGTGTGTGGGCTGGGCTCATCTGTGTAAATCACTTCGTCATCCGACCTCCTCAGTGTAGTCATTTGATTCTTGATCATTTCATAAAACAGGTTAGGGTAGTCCTTAGTTTTGGCCGCAATATTCTTTCGTACTTTCTGCTCGTTCCTCGCCTTGGACCTTACCTTTATCATTCCTTAGCCTCTCGCACTTTTTGAAAGCTGCTTGGCTGCCGTGCGTTTTATATCATTCCACAGCATGACTCTACTTCTCCTCGCATGTTGACATCTCTGTATGATCCAGTTATCTTATTTTGCTCTTCTGTAAGAGTATGTCACCCCTCTCTATACTCTCACTGTTGTGATCTATTTATTCCAGCTTTCACTGTAAGACTTGCAAACAATTCTGGTGCAATGCTGTTCTAAAAACAAATCCCGGAACTCAATCTCACGGTATGGGTCCGTTGAGATGTTATGCAATTTATCAAATTTCCACCCTTGAAACCTCTACTTGTAAGTTTGCTTCTCTGTTCTTTCTCGGCACAGCCTTCTACTAGCACGCTATCAATGTTGGCCCTAGTATTCTGGAACGGTGGTCTGGAAACTAGAAATATCATCTAATGGACCATTGCTTACGGGAAAGGTCCATACTGTCTGAGAGGCCCATACTATCTGAGACGTCTATACTGTCTGAGAGGCCCATAATGCCTGAGAGGCACATAATGTCTGAAAGGTTCATGCTGTCTGAGAGGTCTACTCATGCCTCTTGCAAACAATCTCTTACTGGGAGTGCTGCTTGTCCTCTTCTCTCCCCTGAATAACTGAACCTTTTCCATAAGTTTATTTCATTTACACCCAAGATCTCTGTCGTAGTGTTACCTGTGCCAGAAAAGGTGTAAATGTTCCACGTCGGTATCATAGCGATCCTATCAGAAATGGAAATCTACGTAACCTTATATACAAAGTGATCAAAATACGTCTAAGTAATCTTCAACTGTTCATGACTCAAATATCAGAGTGTATCATTCTAAAAGAATTTCATCAGTCATGCCCCATAACAATCTTGGGTCCTTGGGATCCCTCTCCTCCTCAAATCACATCCTTACGATCTCTGAGCCAGACCGTCCCATAACTACCCATTCCTTAAGTTTACTGGTAGCACGTGTATGATAATGCTCCATGTGTGGGATTCTGGTGTCATCATGAGATCCATCTTAATCATCATGCGACGTTGTTAATGGGTCGTGAGATGTGGTCGCAGTCAACGTAGTCAGCATTCAACGAAGCGAGTCAGGATTCCCTGTTTCGTATTAACGTCGGCAAAGACCATCATTTCCTTGTTAACTTTTATGAATGAACGTTGGACAGTCAGTGTGTTCTGATTACTGGCTTATTGACTACGTGCTCAGCCAATTATTGGGTTATTGACGACGTGATTAGCCAATTACTAGGTTATTGACGATGTGATTAACCAACTTTGACCTTGAAATGAAAGCCATGACAATTGTCCTAAAGGGGATCATTCATGATGAATGTTTCTATGATGATTTCATAACAACTTTGCGTCACTTTACAGTTCTGTATCTATATATATTTTCTGATCTATTTTCATCTGTCTATAAGTCTAATGATATACGATTCTAATCGTCCCATTCGTCGTAGAGCAAGTATATATAATGATCATTATGATCCTTCTCATTCGACATCTCAATGTTTCAACCCGTCTGCTAATCAAATTTTGCTTTTACACTTAACTATCCATTCAACTATTATCAGCATACCTCATCTCTCTACGCCATGCCAAGCCTCATACCACAGTTGCCCACTCCCACCATTCCAACACACACACACACACACACACACACACACCTCACGCCAGGTCGTAAAAAAACACAACAAAACCCAGCGTTATCATCCATTGAGTTCATTAAGACGTAAAAGCCCGGGCGACCCTGGAGCTGCGTGTCGCCCAACTGGCGTCGTGATCGTCCCTTCTAACGACGCCGGCCACAAAGATGCCGTGGCTGTCGTGTAGTGATAGTTATGGCGTGAGAAACGACGCTGAAAGACGCCTTTGACTGTCGTGTCCTCGACGCGAGGAGCTTCGCCTGACGCTGATGCAACAGCGGGAGACATCCAGCTGTCATGGACGTCGAACGCAAAGTCCGTCCTCATGGCGTCCTCAAGATGGTTGTTAAGGGTAATTGGTACGAGGAGTCGCCGTGGCACAGGGTCGGGTTGGTGTCTATTGAATGTAATTGTTGTAATAACTTGTTTCTGTCGGTGGTTGGCCAGGGACTTCTCGCCAGTTGTGAGTACAAGACGGAGGAATGTGTGGAAAGATCGTGGTCAGATAGCTGCTATGGAGGAGTGGCTGGGTGGCTGGGGCGGCTCTCGTTACCGTGTTGCACAGCTGTTGGGTGTACTAGACGCTCTCATGTCTCAGAGATCAAACCCTTCAGCGAGCCCACGTCTCAGCGATAAAAGTATTCACTGTCTACACTTTTCATTGCTCAAACCCCTTAGCAACTGCACGTCTCAACGCCCGAACCCTTCAGTGTCCACATTCTCGACGCTCAAATCCCTCAGCAGCCATACATCATCTCAACGACCAAGCCTCTCAGAGTCCTAACGTCTGCACTTAAACCTCTCAGCACCCTCTCATCTCAACACCGATATTCTTCAGAATCCACACGTCTTTGAGCTCAAAGACTTTAGCACCCACACGCGTCTCAAAGCCCAAACCCTTCAGCGCCCAAAAGCATTAGCGCCTACACATTTCAGTGTTCCCTGCTCTCTCATTCCATAGCACCACATACCTCAGTGTCCACGCCAAATGCCTACACGTATGATTGCATCAACACTCACAACACTCGCTTCTACTACTGTTACACTTCTTGGAATGTTGTCTGTCCTCAGGGATGAAGAAGACTTTATGTATTTCCCCAGATCATGGAGACCCTTATATCCCTCTTTAAAGTTAAGAAGACTTTGAACTTCCAAAATGGCAAGGTACGACTCCTAAAGGTTTTAGGATAGCTTGATACTTTTCCTCAGGGTTGGGAGAGGCTTACTTTCCCTTCGCAAAGGGAAGGTTATTTTTCCCTCTTCAAGGTTACGAGAGGCTCAGTGGCTCTCCCCAGGTCCAGGGAATGCCTGTGTCCCCCTTTCGGAGAAGGCACACGGCTTTTCCTTCGCTCTCGTAATGGCCAATCTCCCTTCCCTTCTCTTTCCTCGGGGCTGGGAAAGGCCTGGATCTCTTTCATGGAGCTGGAAGAGGTTCGGTCACGTCCTTAGAGTCCGAATGAAGGACTAGGTGCCTTCCCTCAGGGGTATGGAAGAATAGGTACCTCTCTACAAAGATGGGAAAGACCGATTCCTCTCCTCAGGGGCACAAAAAGCTTTACGCCTCTCTCCACGACTGGGTAAGGCTGTTGTCATTCTCAAGGCTGGTAGAAGTTTAGTGTGCTTTTTTGTATGGCTGGAAAAGGATGAGATTCGCTTTTCACAGATGGTGAATTTCCTGACCTCTCCTCAGGTCTGAGGAATGTCACATGCTTTTTCCTTTGGGTTGTGAGAAGTCTAGTTCCATTCCTGATGCAGAGAGCTTTCCTAAGGGTTCGGAAAGTCTTAGTGCCTAGACATAGGGATGGGAAAAACTGATTTCTCTTCTGGTAAAATGGGAAAGCGCGGTGCCTCTGCAGAGAGACGGCGAAAGGTTATTGCTCTTTTAAGAAAAAGGTAAAGCCTGGCCCCTTACACGGATTGGTGAAAGACTGATGTTCTTTCTATGAAAGAGGAAATCCTTGGTGTCCCTCCTAAAGGTTAGGAAGGAGGTGGAGACCTTTCCCTGGGTTGGGAAGGATAATTGTTCCTCCTGAAGAGCACTGAAGAAAGGTCTTTCTTTCCCTTGAAGGTTGAGAAAGACCAGGTGCCTTTCCTCAGGGTTGGAAAAGGCCAGGTACCCCCTCCTTAGGGCTGAGGTTTCCTCTTTATGGCTGTAGAAGGCTCCTAGGTATCCCTCCTTTGGGCTCGAGAAGACGAGGTGCTCCTCTTAGGGGATGGAAAGGGCCTGTTGCTCCTCCCACGGGCTGAGGAAGGCCAAGTGTTCCTTATCATAGCTGGGGAAGACCAGGTGTTCTTCCTTAGGGCTGGAAAAACACAGTTGGCGATTCTTTAGGCTAAGAAAAGCAAGATGCCCTATCTTAGGACTGAGGAATGCCAGGTGACATATCTCAGGACTGCAGAAGAGTAGGTGTATCTCCTAAGGGCTGGAAAAGGCTCTTTAAGGCTGGAGAAAGATAGATGCCACATCTCGAGGCTGAAAAAGACTTTAGGACTGGGGAAGGTCTGGTGGTCTTTCTGGAGGCTGGGGAGGCCAGGTGGCCAGGTGTCCCTGCCTATGGCTGGGAAAGGCCTGATATATCTCCTCAGGGCTGGGAAAGTCCGGGTGCCCAACCTCTGGATAAAGGAAGGCTTGGAATTCCATTTAGAGCTGGAGAGGTCCGCAGTCTCCTTTGTATACCCGGGAAAGTCGGCTCCTCCTTCCAAGGGCTGGAAAAGATGATATCCTTAATTGGATGTCAGGGAGGATATAATGCCCCTTTTAACGACAGGGGAAGACCTGGTGACCTTCCTTTAAACAGGGGAAGGGATCAGAGCTGGGGAAAGCCAGATGCCACTCCTGAAGGGTGGGGAAGGAAGGCTTTTCCCTAGGGATTGAGAAGTCCATATGCCCCGTCCTCAAGGCAGGGTAAGACCTGGTTACTCTTCCGCGGAAGTCAGGGAAGGCCTGTCGCCGGGGGTAGAGTGGGGATTCCTCTACCACCCAGGGTTTCTGTGAGCGACCGTCACTTCAGTGTTTATTTTCCTGTGCGTCGGCCGGGGTCTCACTCCCCACCACATCCGGAAGGCATAAAGCAACTCGCCTTGTAAACACACGGCAACGACCAACATAAACCCCTCCATGACGTTAGCTCATGAATATATAATAATAAAAAAAGCGCTGCGTTCCTTGGATGCGACTACATAGCTCTGACGTAGGGGAAACGTTACAGGCCTGCCAGCCATGGTATGAGAGGTTATAGTACAGATTATCAGTCGGCAACTCTGCTTGTAAATGCTCTCCGAGTCATGCGTGTAAATAAGCATACGCTAGATACTTGTTTACGGTGATTTACGGTGACTTATATCGTACTATGATGTATGTCGCTAAATGGGATACTTCAAAGGCCAGTAATTACCAGGTTTGAATATATGTAGGTGGGATTCCCTCCACTCTGTAATCTGGATACGTCCAGGAAGCCCTGGAGGCTCGTAACCAAACTTAATCTATCAAGGTAACAATAGGGATCTCCTAACATAACTAGCTTTAGATATCTACTAACCTCAATAAACTCAGTTTTTTCTTTTTTTTTTACTTAATCTAAAGACGTTCCTAGCCTAAAAACTAATTAACCTGAACTAATTTCCTTAGCGCTTTCCTATCCCATCATAAAGACATTTCTGAACTCATTTCTCTTAACTTAACCGAAGCTAAGTTAACCTAGCCTAACCTAACCTAACCTAACCTAATCTAACCTAACAGCCTAACCTAACTTAGCCTAACCTAACCTAACCTAACCTAACCTAACCTAACCTCAGTTAACTTAGCCTAACCTAACCTAACCTAACCTAACCAAACCTAACGTAACCTAACCTAACCTAACCTAACCTAACCAAACCAAACCTAACCTAACCTAACTTAACCTAACCTAACCTAACCTAACCTAACCTAAGGGTATACTCTGAATTCTCCAGATGTCACCAGACTCGTTTCCCTTTGAAACGTCTCATGAACGGTCTTCCTAAAAACAACGGAATCCATGAAATTGCAACAAAATCCAAATTCCATGAGTAAACTAATAGATACATACGATAATAAAAATAGATAAACATCTTCAAAAGTGGTGAAGACATTCGGTACGAAAGTATTGATAAATGAGGCGTTAGTAGCAGGTGGAGTTTGAGCTGATATATGTAAGAACCTAGTGCCGCTTGGCCAGACCTGTCAACACCAGACGCTGTAGCGTTTACCGCTCACCCTGATCTTACTAAAACGCTCCCACCATAGATTTATTTCCTCCTGGGTAAGTTGAGGCCCGTTGCACTTGTTTCTTGATTATCTTACTTCTCTCGTATGCTCATTCATACCAGAAGAGTGAAAATGTTTTTGATGCCCATTTTTCAGCAAGACCAGAAACAAGACCAGTAACAAACTGCTAATGTAGGTATAAACCTCATCAGTTGACTGTGTCGCCTACAGTCTCACTGGTGTAATTTACTGACCCTACCGTAATCCTCTTGGATTCCGGCGATACCTAGTTTATTTCGGAGTCCTGGGATACTGTCTCTTGTCGGGTTTCCCCGGGTATCGTGGGACGGGTTTCCCGGCCGTCTTAGAACAGGTTTTAGTGGGATCGTGCTGTACGGAGTGTATGATGAAATACCCAGAAGCATTAGAATTACCTTATCATCTTGTGTGGTGGTAGGAGCATGTACCTGGCTGGACCTGTTGTGTGAGGGAGGGGACGTGAACCTGGCCGGTGCTATTGTGTGGTGGAGGGGACGTGTACCTGGCCGCTCCTGTTGTGTGGTGGATGGGACGTATACCTGGCTGGACCTGTTGTGTGGTGAAGGGGACGTATACCTGGCTGGTAATGTTGTGTGGTAGTAGGAACATGTAGTTGGCCCTGGCCGATCCTGTTGTGTAGTGGAAGGGACGTGTACCTGGTCGGTCCTGTTGTGTGGCGGAGGGGAAGTGTACCTGGCCGGTCCTGTTGCGTGGTGGAGAGGACGTTTACCTGGCCTGTCCTGTTGTGTGGTGGGGACGTGTACCTGGCAGGTCCCTTTGTGTGGTGGATAGGACGTGCACCTGGCCGGTCCTGTTGTGTGATGGAGGGGACGTGTACCTGGCAGGTCCCTTTGTGTGGTGGATGGGACGTGCATCTAGCCGGTCTACTTTGTGGTGGATGTGACGTGTACTTGGCAGGTCCTGTTGTGTGGTGGAGGGGACGTGTACCTGGTAGGTCCTGTTGTGTGGTGGGGACATGTACCTGGCCGGTCCTGCTTTGTGGTGAAGGGGACGTGTACCTGGCCACTCCTGTTGTGTGGTGGAGGGGACTTGTACCCTGCCGGTCCTGCCTTGTGGTGGAGGGGACGTGCACCTGGCGGCTCCTGTTGTGTGATGGAGGGGACGTGTAGATGGCCGGTCTTTTTGTGTGGTAGTAGGAGCATGTAGCTGGCTGATACTGTTGTGTGGTGGTGGGGACGTGTACCTGGCAGGTCCTGTTGTGTGGTGGAGGAAACGTGTACCTGGCCGGTCCTGTTGTGTGGTGGAAGGGACGTGTACCTGGCCGGTCCTGCTTTGTGGTGGAATGGACGTGCATCTGACCGCTCCTGTTGTGTAGTGGATATGACGTGTATCTGGCCGCTCCTGTTGTGTGGTGGAGTGGGCGTGAACCTGCCCGGTCCTGTTTCATGGTGGATGGAACGTGTACCTGGCCCTTCCTGTTGTATGGTGGAGCGGACGTGAACCTGCCCGGTCCTGTTGTGAGGAAGTAGGAGCATGTAGCTGGCCGATCCTGTGTAGTGGAAGGGACTTGTCCTTGGCCGGTCCTGTTGTGTGGTGGAAGGGACGTGTACCTGGCCGCTCCTGTTGTGTGGTAGCAGGAGCATATAGCTGGCTGATCCTGTTGTGTGGTAGAGGGGACGTGTATCTGTCCAGTCCCGTTGTGTGGTGGAGGAGACGTGTACGTGGCCGGCCCTGGAGATTACATAATGTCTCACTCAGGCCAGCGGGGCTCCAGGCCGACCTTTCGACAAACCGTGAGAGCATCTTAGGTACACGAACTGTACATTTGCATTGTCGTTAAACTGAATGGGATAACCGTGGCTCGTCTGCTTCTCCCCTCCCCCTGCTCTTAGTACCTCCTCCTCCCCCTCCCCTAATCCCCCTTAACGCTCGTCACTCCCTTTATCTTAAGTTTCTTCCCCCTCTCCTAACTCCCTAATCCCGGTCTCTGCTCCTATCCCTTACTCCTTCCCATCCCTACCTGATTCCCTTTTACTTGGTCACTCCTCTTACCAACAGTTCCTCCCTCAGCCCTCCTTCTCCTACTTCTGGTTCTCCCAACTCCTTCTTAGCCATCTTAATCCAGTCATGGACTGGGGCACGCTTTCGGGTCGTGCTTTTTCATCTGGATGTGGTTCCCACTGTTCCACCTGCCAGTTCATATATTGCCTTAATCAAGTGATTTATGGCTTTCATTGTCACGTTCTTATCCCATACAACTCTTGCCCAGTTTAGTACCAGAATGAGACAGGTGTAGAGATATTTTCTTAGGTAAAAAGGACACATTATGATTTTGGCATTCAAGATTATTTGTAGATTTATTTCCCAGCTTTGTATCATTAGCGAATTTTGATACCTTGCACTGCAGTCCATTATCAATATAATTAATACGTATGAGACGGAGAAGTGGTTCCAAGACTGATCCTTGTTAGACTTGTTACGTGTAAGCATTCTGAGGCTTGACAAGTAATCACAACTCTTTATTTACTGCCAGTTATCCAATTTCCTATCCAGTGCAACGGAACCTCAGCAATGCCATGTGACTGAATTTTTCCTAGTAACCTATGATGCTGAACCTTATCGAAAGCTTTTTTGAAAGTGCCTTCTGTTTTCATATACTGTTCTCTCGAATAGGATTTAGAAATACAGAATGCTATTTCTGTTCTCCAACAGATAACCCCGTCATGGACCATCAGGTTTTCTGTTATCTGTCATTCCCATGTGCTCCTTCCCCTAACCTTCTTAACCCCGTTTCACCCCTTACCCTTAGGTCCTCCCTTTCCCTAACTCCCCTTAGCCACAGTTTCTCCTTTATCCATAATTCCTACCCTTCCTCTAACCCACCACATAATCCTTCCATACCCCAGGTTCCTCTTTGGTTCCTAGTTTCCCCTCTCGGCTCGATGTTCTCCTCTCGTCTCGTCTCCTCCTAATCTCCTCAGCCCCCGTTATGGAAGATATAGAGACTACCGGATCTGAATATATATGTAGCTGCTCTACATTCTTATTCCCGTGTTGAGAATGCTGAAGTTCAGAGAAAGTTACCCCTTAGTTCCTCAATCTGTTCTTTCCTCTCTTCCTGAATCTCTCTAATTCCACTTATTTTCCTTCTCTTTCCTTCTCTCCTCACCATCCATCTTCATTCCACCTCCATTAATTCTCTCTTCCCGGTCCAACCCTCCTTCTTCTCTCCGTATTTCTTCCCATACCACATCATGCCCTCCAAACCCAACCTTATTTTTCTCAGTAGCGTTCCATACCCTTTTCATCCCTCTTTTTTTCCCTCTCCATCCGGACTAATTCCCTCCCATCTTTTTCCCTCTTTTACCATTCCTTATCTTTCCTTCCCCATCCCACCACCATCTCTTCCCGCATCTTTCCCCTCTCTCCCCCTCTCGTCCACGGGGAACTAACGGAGGAAAGATAATGTTAGAGACGGAAAAAAAAAAAATCTGGTGATGTTGACACGAGTATGTTAGAGACGTGGATGTGGAGACGCTGGAGGTATATTGGGTTTTTATTGCTGCTGGAGGAGCAGGTAATGAGGGAGATACTGCAGGAACTGCCTCCAACATTAGGAGGTGCAAGTAATTGGGGAGATATTGCAAGCATTTCCTCCAACATTAAGAAGATTATATTTGGTAATGTTGCGGAGACAGTTAACGTTTTGGAAATTCGTTTATATAATGCATAATCAGACTAGACATGAGGATATTAATTGGGAAGAGAATAAGATGTCGGGGATGGTGATGATGGTGAAGAATGTTGATGTATCTGGTGAAAAAAATGTTGTTGACGTTGGAAATGTCTTGGATATTGAAAACTGTTGTAGATATTGTAGACATTCTGTAGCTGTTGGAGATTGGGTGTGCCATAAATGCTTGTGGATGCTGAAGATGTTTGGGATGTTGTGAATACTGCACATACTAAGAACTGGGAAAGCTGGAAACATTTACTTAACATGAACCCACCATAAGCATGTTACCTTTGCCACAGAGGTCATGACCTAACCTTAGGGTGCTAAAGCTTGATACAACGGTGAAATCGCATTTAGAGCAGCATGATTTTCTCAAATTAGAAATTTGTAACGACAAAGAAAACTTTTGTGGAATTTTAGAAGTTTTTGTATATAGGGAAAGAATGTGGCTACTCTATTGATGCAAGTAGATAAAGAAAAAATGGCGGGTATCTTTTGTGAGTAATCTTTTAATTAGTGGTTATTCTGAAGACTGGTCGGCACCAATGCCTCAAATATTACTTTGCAGACCTCTGTTTTTTTTTTTATTTGTTTTCACTCTATTACTGAATTTATCGAATTTTCATATATATATATATATATATATATATATATATATATATTATATATATATATTTCGTAAAGAAAACTTTCTCTTTCTAAGTGTAATTACGATTTGGTGAATATA
>JAYMFT010162806.1:0-26405 GCA_038088735.1 Panulirus argus | reverse complement strand
TATATATATATATATATATATATATATATATATATATATATATATATATATATATATATATATATATATAATCAGAATATACGCCTATATTCTAGGCGAGACTAAAATCCTGTACGCTACAAGAAGTGCTGAGGAACAAGAAAAAAGGAAAATTGAGAAGCGTCACAATGAGCGACGGACGACCTATGATGAGACACCAACAAGCGATGAAGGACACGTAAGGGACAAGCGACAAACAAAGGAGGTCGGCGCACAGTAACGCCCTGGGACGCAACAGCATTGTGTACGGGGCGGGAACAGGCGCGTCCGTTGGCTCATTCTGGGCGCCTGACTGTACAAAGCTGGTGTAAACTGGAGCAGCTCGCTATACTTCGAGTCTTGGTATACTTCAGGTTTATCCGAAGCAGTACAGTGGTGACGCTCACGCACCCAAGCAAGGCAGTGTTATACCCTAATAAGAAGCAGAAGGAACGGACTTCACGAAGAGGAGAGTTGCGGCTTGAAGAGTAAGGAAAAGGAAAACGTGTCCGAAACATTTGAGAGAGGCAAAATCTCGTTGCAAAACTATGAAAGCTTTTTGCCCTGACAACCCAGATCATTACCCTTTCATTACACCGTTGCCAGCGTATATCAAGGGTCATTTGGCTTCGCGGTCTACACTAATGATCCTGTAATTATCGTGCCTGGCGAAAGCGGGAGCCTTTCCTTGCCCCGGCCACAAGGGTAATTATGGTTCTACATCATTGGACGCTTCCCCTCTTATCATTCCCCGCAGTTAACTAAGTGAGGAATATTACATGATCATATACGTTATTTGCTCTGATTAAACTCTTAAACCTGAAACTGAATTAAGGTATGACGGTTCCATCTACTTCACACGATATAATCTGTTTTGAAACTCAGACTCCACATATTTAAAACTCAACCTCTTGGACAGGAATGTATGACAACCCCTGGGCACTACGGTACTACCCTTAGATCTAGCCTTTGAATATGGCCCTTAAGGATAAAATCAAGAGTTCACGGTTTCGTAGCCAAGGGCCATACGGCTGAGTTCAAGGGGTAAAAATGGCGGCCTTTAAATAGTGTTGGGTGAGCCATTTCTATCTTCATCTACGTCCCAAACGTTTCCTACCAAATCATGTAGACACCAAACACTAGTACTCTGACGAGCTAAGTTGGTATATACTCCATCAATATTACTTGAAGTGGATCATACTTCTTTAAAATTAGTACATACATTAGAATTTAATCAATAATATCCAGAAGATTATAAATCCAGCGGACGTTACGTAAAACCAATGTCAACATGTTGGGTTAGGTTAGGCTGTGTTAACACCTGACATTCGGTCGTCTCATACACTCGGGTGTACTAGGACACATTCAATCTCCTGACGTCCTTGGATGTCATCTTCATACACGCAACACGATTACTTGCCACTCATAACAAACCAGCACAGTGTGTGCAGCGATCATTTAGTATCAGGTTAAATTTCTCACCCGTAATGAAAAGTCTTTCGAAGTCAATCGCGCACTGTGGCGCTTCTAGTGTTTACAGCCTTTTTGAAGACTTGCGAACCGTGCGAACAGTTGTGGAACATCCTCAAAATTTACAGATCTTTTATGAAACTTTAATCCCCGTTACGCCGTGCAATACTGACAGTGATATTTCTTTTCTTTTTATAAAAGCTCTCTTTCACCGATTGTTTTGAAGAGTTTGTGGAAACTATGATAAGTTTACTTACGACAGTGTAGCAAACAGAATCAGGCGTAATTACGACCAATGTTGGATGATTTTTTCGGAAATAATTAACCTCCTTATGTGACATTACTTAAAAAAAATCGTAATAAAAATTAAATGACTCACGACTTCTGGGTGAAAAGCTAGATTTTTTCTTTCATTTTCACCAGAACTTTCTCCTTCTCTTACAGAGCCTGTGTCTGTGTCTTCTGTGTCTTATTACGATGGTTTCATCCCTGGACCCCTCCGTTCTACGGACCAGATCTGTGACACACGACACAGAACACCTCTCGATCATTATACCTACCCATTACCCCCAAGTCTCCTTTTCAGCTTGACCTCTGGTCCTGCTGGAGAGGGTGACACAGAACACATGCGACCGAGCTCTGTGCAGCAGCAGCGGCGGCGGCACCAGACAGGGGAGGTGGGCACAGCACGCCGGACCTCGCCCTCAGTATCAATATTCATGAGCTTGAAAAATCAATATCGCACATCAGGCTGGAGATATACTAGCCTCCAGCCATGATGTACTTCACCCAGCAAAGGGGAGAACTTCCTACTTCTTCTACACTACTTTACAGGCTTTAGTAACTACATCTACTACAACTACTACTACTTCAAACCACTACGGAGTGAAGGTACACATGTACTACCAGATGTACAGCGCTAGACTCACCCACATGTACTACAACTGCTAAATGTATACTGTACTTCATCGAACCAGACTCTCACTACTACAAATTCTACTAAATCTACATCAGTACAGTTACCAGCTATACAGTAATATTGGGAAGCTATGAAGTCTAAAAGAGGTCCAAACTACAATACATGTGCTGAGTCATGTATTTTCTCGTTTCTCTCTCTCTCGGACAACTGGTAAAAGAAGTTTGTTTAGGTCACAACAAAGCACTTACGTCACTAGTGTAAACAAAGCCATACAATGAGCTGGCGCTGGTCTGGTATGACAACGTAATAATACATATAAAAAAAGATATCATTTAATTATAACATAAAAACAGCAAATAAGTCTAGAAAAAGGGTTATCTCATCACTGTATAGTTACTTCTGACGTATATATATAAACACGGCTGGACACGGAGACGACACAAGGGTGAACATGAACAAAAGGTAATCCCCGCACTCTTGCGACTTCTCCAGCCCCACCACGCACTCCTGAATCATCCGGTAACACTAGAGCACTCGCGCGCGAGCCCGCACGTGTGTGTGTGTGTGTGTGTGTACCTTCCCCTCCTGCTGCCACCGCCTTGGGCTTACGACATACTGGTTGCTCTGCGTGTCACCCACGACAGCCGGGTACGTGTCCGCTCGTAATATGGACTCGAGATGAATAATGAACACGCCTTCGCCACCGGATGTAAAGGCGATCGTCTGTCTGTCCGTCTGTCTCTCGTCACCATAGCCTAATGGATGCTCTTAGATTAATAAATACACTGACGGATGCCGTCAAGATCACTGACGGATGCCGTCAAGATCACTGACGGATGCCGTCTAGATCGCTGACGGATGCTGTCAAGATCACTGACGGATGCCGTCTAGATCGCTGACGGATGCTGTCAAGATCACTGACGGATGCTGTCAAGATCACTGACGGATGCCGTCTAGATCGCTGACGGATGCTGTCTAGATCACTGACGGATGCTGTCAAGATCACTGACGGATGCTGTCATGACCACTGACGGATGATGTCAAGATCACTGAAGATGCTGTCAAGATCACTGACGGATGCAGCCACGTTAACTGACGGATGCTGCCAAGATCAATGACGGATGATGCCAATATCTCTGACGGATACTGTCATCCGGTTCATTCCACGGATGCCGTTGGTCAGTCCCTCAATGGACGCTCGTAAGTTAAGCCACAACCGTGACTGCCGTGGTTATGTAGTGTCTCTGATAAGACCAGCAGGTCAGAGGTCAGAGTTACGGGTTCGTTCCCAGACTGGGCGTGGATCAGCAAGAGCACCCTGGTCGGTCGTGGGTCAGCAAGAGCACCCTGGTCGAACGTGGGTCAACAAGAGCACCTTGGTCGGTCGTGGGTCAGTTAGAGCACCCTGGTCGGTCGCGGTGGGTCAGAAAGAGCACCCTGGTGGAACGTGGTGGACCAGCAAGAGCACCCTGGTCGAACGTGGTGGGTCAGCAGCACCGCCCTGGTCGAACGTGATGGGTCAGCAGCACCACCCTGGTCGAGCGCAGCGCAAACGGCCAGGCGACGCAACAAGCTACAGCTGGGGTACAGACTTCTTTGATGCGCGTCTGTGCAAGTGCGAGTCAAAGAGCGGCTGGAGTGGGAGACCGGATGACCTCTTAAGTACGTCGTTAAGTGCGTGCGCCTGTGTGTGTGTGTGGGGGGGGGGGAGGGAGAGAGGTAAGAGGGGGTTACGAGGGGGAGGTGGTAATGGCTCAAGTGCGTCTCTCTCGGAGAGGATCATCCAGAAAAAAAGGGAATTCTAAACGTACTAATTTACAACAAGTGATAAAGAAACCATGCATTACACTAATGGGAATCATATGACAGCGAGACTGGGTGCTGAGAGAACACAGCACCAAGAAAAAGTATCTGAAACGTTCAAAAGAAAAAAAAAATAAGGTGCTTAAGGTGAAGAAGATAAACTGGCTTTGGGCATTACCTGACTGAATCCCTGACAGGTTGAGGAAGAGAGAGAGAAGGCTTAGTAATGCAATACATTAATACAGGCTAAAGCACTATCATTATTCATAAACAAATGTCAGACATTAAGCATCAGTGAATAGATAATGATATCATGAAGATATACCGACTGTACGTATATGGTTGTGTGTGTGTTGGTACATACCTCACGGGGTGCTATCTACACACGCCCTCTGTTTCCCTTGTCCCTAGGATGACCACCTTCCCCTGGCCCTGGCCTGACCCATCTTCTACCTCCCCTGTCCAGAGGATGACCTACCCCCTGTTCCTCCAGGCCCGAGGGTGACCTACCCCCTGCTCCTCCAGGCCTGAGGGTGATCTATCACTCTTGTTCCTCCAGACCCTAAGCTGATTTACCCGCCCTGCTCCTCCAGGCCCTAGTCCGCCCTACCCAGCCTGCCCCTCCAAGGCCTAAGCTGACCTACCTTCTTGCTCCCATAGACCCTAGGCTGAACACCTACACCCCTCGCTCCTCCAAGCCCTAAACTCACTCCTCTGCATCCACAAGCCCTTGGCGACCTCCCCCAGCCTGCTCCCCAGACACAAGAACGCAGAACGATACTTCTGCCCCCTTCCTGGTACGCATTATCCTTGTACCTTCCAGGAATCCTCATCGGTCCATGCAGGCCACAGTCATTACATAAATCCAGCTCCCAGTAAGCCCCTCTGCCCTGCAAGCTCATCACGAACATCCTCTCTTATCCAACCGGGGAGACAATGGCTCTCGCAATCCTCCGTCAGCAGCAACATACTCACATTCGATCCCCTCCTAACACGAGGACATGTGAAGCAGACACGTCTGCTGCCTTAAACCCTGTGGTCAGGACCTGTCAAATCCCCAGATCTTGAGCCAGGAAGCGGAGAACCCCCAAATCTTGGGCCACGACCTAGGAAATCCCTAAATCTTTAGCCATGATACTGGGAATCCCCAAATATAGAGTCAGGACCTGGATAATCCCAAAATCTTTAGACAGGATACGAAAAATCCCCTAAATATTGAGCCTGAACCTTGAGGAATCCCTAATCATTGACCAAGACACTGGGTATCCCCAGGTCGTGAGCCAAGATCTAGAGAATCCCCAGATCCTGAGCTGAGACCCGGATAATCCCAAAGTCTTGAACCAGGACGCAGGGAATACCCAAGTCTTGGGCCATGGCCTTGAAAATCCTCAAATCTTGATCCAGGACACGAGGAATGCCCAAATCTTGGCCCAGGACTAAGGAAATCCCTAAATCTCAGACCAAATGGGGGATATGCCCTTTCTATCGAGCCATAATTACCCTGACACACCCAACACAGTTACCATTTCGGTGCTACCTAACCAATCTACCACGTCATTTCATTGCCCTCCAGCAAGAGCAGTCGATCCTCAGTATTTTCTAACAATCCTTCCACATACCAATTTCCATTGCCACTCTCTCCATCTATATCCAGGCGCCAGCCATGCCACTCTCGCACCTCACCAGTCACCAAACCATGCCCACCGATCCTCCTCCTACGCCTTCTATATATTTTCCTTTTACGTCCAACACCAGTTAAGTCTCCCACACTCTTAACCGTCCTTGCAACATCAAGCACCCATCTCGCCACGCCATCCAATCATCAACTAACCACCACCACCCAGTTCGTCTCCCACACCACTACCCAACCACCCCTCCCTCGCCATCCAATTACTCACCCACGTTATCCAATCAGCCACACTCGCTCAACAACAATAGAGGCTCATCAGATCCCCTCCTCCTCCTCCTCCTCCCCCTCTCCCAAGTAACACGGGCGTCAGTCTCTTGGCGTTCCCTCTGTCTTTTCCTGGCTGGTTGATGAGGCCATCAGCATTGTCCTGGATGATCTAGACCCCACATGGCCTCATGAGGCACAGCCCAAACCAAGCTACCGCCCCTTTCTACTACCTCATGAGCGTTAAACTACGCGTTACCTCTGCCATGCCCTCTGCATACACTACCTACCACTGACTGAGAGTTCTCTCTCACTGAATCGCCTCATCACCCAAATTCCTCAAGTTTCTATGCCTCATTCTATACCGTTCCAGCTAACCTCCTACCCACCCCATAGTGTCATCCCTAAGAGGTTTTTTCGTAGCCTTCTCCCGTGTGTCTGGAAGGACTCCCGCCCCTTAGGGCGCCAAGGATTCCCGCTCTCAACGTACCTAACAGGCACCCCTACCTCCCATATGTAGCCCCAGATTCTCTTATCTCGTCCTACTGTATATCCTCAGATAACTAGGATACCTCGCCTCCTGTGTGTCCCTAGATCCCCAAGGCAGCTGGCCTTGTATGTGTCCCCAGATCCCTAGGGTTCCTGGCCCTCTATCTCGCTCCTATAGTCCCCCAGATCCCCAGGACACCCCCACGTCTTCCTACGTTTCCCCAGAGACCTTCCTCCCCATCTCCATGCCCGAGACACCCCCGAACAGTGCAGTGATACCTACCTCCTTGGACGGCGAACATAACGAGATCCTGGACGACCGGGACGCGGGAGCGGGCGAGGGGCGGCTCCTCCTTCAGGATGGTGATGTAGCTACTGCTGGGGCTGGGCTCCACCTCTCCCCGCACCGTCAGCTCCATCACTTGCCGCACCTGCCAGGGAGAGGAAGGAGAGGAGTGAATGAGGAAGAGTGTATGAGGGAGATGGAGAGACAGTGGGGGAGAAGGAGGGAGAAGGGGAAGTAAGAAGAGATGAGGAGCAAGGCTAGGGAAACTCTGTAAGAGGCAAGGGACCGAGATGAAGCAGCGAAGAGGAGGAGGGAGCAAGTGGAGCTGGGGAGGGGAGGGATCGGGGCCGGGGTGGGGTGTGGATCGGGGCCGGGGCGGGGCTGGGCGGGCAGCATGTCTAACGAACGGGTTAGGTGGATTGCGAGAGGAGGAAGAGGCAGGCAAGCAGGCAGGTGTCAAGTTGCGAGAGAGTGGAGGCGTCTGCAAGGTGGACAGACACCTTGAGTGCGATGTTGTATGAATGGAGAGGCGAGAGAGAGAGAGAGAGGAGTCCTTGAGAGTCTGTGAGATGGTCGCGAACAATGGGGTGGAACACTCCACTACACAGTATGGGGCGAGGGGGTGAGCCAGGAGACACCCCCTTCCCCCTGTTATCTCCTGCATCACTATGCCAGTCTCTGGTGCTCCTCCCCTCCCTCCCTCCCTCTCCTGTGATGTCCTGCCACTCGTCTGCAGAAGATACACGCTCTCATTGGATCCATAACTCTCGCCAAACTTTTTTTTCTCTTCAGTCTTCCTTCCCCTCCTCACGTCGCGATAATTTTTCCCACTCTTCATGTTACGGGGCTTAGATTTCCTCTTTCTCTTCCTCGTGGTCTACTGCCCTCATATCTTCCTTACATAATCACTCACCGTGTGGGTGAGGAAAAACTAGAACGCATTCATTGAACATCAACAAAACTTATTCCGTTGCTCGGGATCAAAAGAGCTTCAGAGGCGAAAAATGGGCCGAGGAGGAAACGGGCAGCAGAAGTGTCCTTTCGGAAAAACAGGTGTTTTTCGGAAATCCTCTGAGGCCATGGTAGGGTTGTAATTAAAGGAGGTTGTCGTGGGGAAATGGGCGCAAAATTACATTTTTTTTTTTTGGGGGGGGGTGTCCTTTGAGGCCATGGGAAGCATGTAACCTTTGGGGGTTACACAGACTCCAAAGAACATCCACGGAAGTCTGCTCTTGTGGACTTATCACAATGTCACGTTCCTCTTTTTTTTACTTCGCGTGCCAGTGTCATGATACCTGGCTAAACTGTGACATAAAATTCTAAAACACACTCAAAAAAATAATAATCCATGCGCAACCTTCTTTCCAAATGTTATTCTGGAAACAGCTATACCTTTGATATCAACACTGAATTCATGCCAGCCATGTTCCAGTATTTTTTTTTCCCTGATACAGATTTTACGAGGATATGAACGTCGCCCAGCTGTAAAGAAAGGCTTCGAATCCCCTGATGTATAGTACAGCTTACGTCGTTTATAGGCTCGACCAAACTCTGGATACACCTCTGAGCTCAGCAACTGAGAAAGGTTTGTATTCTTTGGATCTACTTCGACCTACTGAGGAGCCAGAACCACAGGCAGTCGTCTGATGCATAACGAGGCAAGACTGTACAATAGATAGATACAGACTGAGGTCATCCACATCACCAGAGGGTCCGTGGTCTACGGCACGGCAGGAGATCCCAGCAGTTCGTCAATATCTTAACCCAGAGCTAAACTACCCCAAGGCTCGAACAAGTGCCTCACCACACATAGTATACACCCGAGATATCTCAGCCAGTAAACTTCGCCACACACAGTATTTGTGACGGTCATAAAGAGGCATGAACATCATAAAATATCCCGCATTTCTGTGAAATATTAACAACGGCAGTCGGGCTAAAATGTAGAGATACTTATGTTAACTTTATTCCTCACGTTGGCTGAAACATATTACAGTCCAGAGGGGGCGATCATGAAACGGAACATCCTCAGGCATCATCGCTGATGATGATGGACCCTCAATACTTGGCCGATCTGGCCTAATCTTTTACCTACAGACAGCGGTCCTGCACTACGTAGGTCATCACACAGTGTTCCTGCAGTGCACAGGTCATTTGGTAGTGCTCCATGTAATGCTCAAGTCATCAGGCAATATTCCTGCAGTAAACAGGTCAACAGACAGTGTTCCCGAAGTACACAGGTCATCAGACAGTGCTCCTGTAGTACACAGGTCATCAGAGAGCGCTTCTGTAGTACACAGGTCATCAGGCAGTGTTCCTGAAGTAGACAAGGCCATTAAACAATGGTCCTGCAGTGTATATATCACACATCGATTAAGTACCTTTGAAATACTTATGGCAAAATCACTGTGGAGTCAGTGATCATAACTTATTTCCCCTCTCTCGAGCTCCAGCTTCTTCAGATCTTCGACCTCAACACCACCGCTATAACCACTGCAGCCATCAACAAACAACCTCCTTTCCCCCCGTACCATGAGTGGACATGAATTCGACCACCTGCACAGCCACTGCAGTGATGAGCGAACACGCTCCCCTCCCCGTACCATAAGTGGACCTGGGGTCGATGAGGTAGACAACAACTGTGTACGTCTTTCATTCATCATCATCAACATCCCCGTCCTCTGCTCCCACACACTGCACGTATTGCATCAGACATACACTGAATCATTCCCAGAACCATTGTGGAAGATGGACACAGACCTGTCACCTAGCATACCTGATGGCTGGAGACGTCATAATGGTGTACCACCAGTGATGTTTCCCCTCGTAAGAACAAATCATTCATATCCTTTCCATTTAGCTTTCATTATCAATAGCAAACTGGCATTCGAAAAGTAGAAAAATATATTGCAAGAAAATATACTGATATCTTTATTTGTATTTTGTAATCTACGATGTGACAAAGAGATTCAATTTTCTAAAGTGCATCGTGCATTATCGTGGGTTATCAATTAGAGTGACTAGCGCAGCAAACTCCCACGCTGGGGCTTTACCTTCACTTTTCTCCCTTTAAATAGTAAGGTAATACGGGTGTGTCCTGAGCCAGATAAGTGTCCCCACACACTGGTGAACACAAGAGAATTACATACGGGTTCAAAAGTAAGATTTTCTTCGGTACTTTAGTGTCATCTTTAATTCCTAGCCATTACTGCTCTACTGGTACCTGAGAGTAGTACACCCCCTGCCTTCCTCAGCCAGCAGGGCGCGGGGGGCTGTGTGGCACCACAGGAGTCGGGAGGGACTGCTGTGGCCTCCTCAGTCAGCAGGGCAGTGGCCGTGTGGCATTACAGGAGGTGGGCGGGACCGATGAGGCCATACCAACCCATGGGCGTATTTCTTGAGAGGATGTCGCAAGATGTGTTCTCTCCACCACACTCGTCCTGCCTCCTCCACTCCTCTCCAACAGCCTTCATTTCCTCACCTCATCTCCAACACAAGATCTCTTACCTCGTCTTCATTTACCTTCAACCCTATGGATGTGCTACCGTCACCCGTCACGTCATCCCTTACCCAACCTTGTGACGAGGGACATTAGAACTGTCCTACCGTCACAGTCTCCCCTTTCCTTGGCCTTGTTACGAGGGGCAGAAGACCCCGCCCTACCGTCACCCGTCACGTCTTCAGCTACCCAGGTCTATGACGCCTTTTTCTGCATCACTCTCCTTCCCTTTACTCTACACTCCATCTCCATACTGTGTTCTCCATATCTATGCCACATTCCTTCGAGATAATTCTACCTCTTCCCCTTTTTCTTCTCTCTCTCTCTCTCTCTTTCTTTCTCTCACAATTCCTCTTCTAGTCAAACGGTGGGAGAGAGAGAGAGAGAGAGAGAGAGAGAGAGAGAGAGAGAGAGAGAGGCAGCAGCCATGATAATCTTCTTTGGACGAGGAGGCCAGTGGGCGTGACGCCCTCTCCTAGACAACCTCTCCCACCCACACGCTCTTCCTCCCTCTCCCACCTCGTCACATCTCCCCAGCCAGCCTCCCTCCTCCCCTGCCACCCCAGGCCATGGGGAGGTAATGGGTGACCCCAGGGCCAGGCTTGTTATACCTAATATTCCCGACCCATTATCTTGGAGATACTTAATTACCAGGGAGCGTCACCTGCTGTGTCTCCTGCCCTGCCCCGCACTCTCCCTTCCCTACTTTCACCCTCTCCCTTTGTTCCTCTCACCCACTCTCTTCCCTCCTCTCACCCTCTCTCTTCCCTCCTCTCACCCTCTCCTTTCCTTCATCTCATACTCTTCCTTCTCTCCTCTCACCACTCCCCTGTGTCCCGTCACCTCCTCTTTCCTCCTCTCACCCTCTCCTTTCCTTCCTCTCATACTCTTCCTTCTCGCCTCTCACCACTCCCCTGTGTACCGTCACCTCCTCTTCCCTCCTTTCACCCTCTCCCTTCCCTTCCCTCCTTTCCCACTCTCCCTTCCATCCTCTGACGTCTTCCTTCTGTACCTGCACACTCTCTTCCCTTCTCACACCTCTCCTCTTCCTTCTCTCACCTTCTCCCTCCCTCCTCTCACCTCTCACTTTCGACCTTCCACCTCTCTCTTCCCTTCTCACACCTGTCCCATCCCTCCTTTTCCGTCCTCCCTTCCCTTCTCCTCACATTCTCCCTTCCTCCCTCCCTTCCTGGACACAGAAAATACATACTGGCATGAACCGCTTTAACATCTACACAAACTAAATCTGAATGTCAAATGATCCGGGCGACCATCTCACGCAGAATATTCGACAAAAGATCCCCAGCAAACAGCCTTTCTGGACAACAAAATATTCTGACAATATTGCAGGAAGGGAGAGTGTCGAATGACTGGAGGCTTGTCAATGGAACACCAACTGTAAAAAAAGGAGATAGAAAAAGCCCTTCCAACTACCGTCCTATTAGCATGGGTTCGAGTCCTGGGCTGGGTAAGTCGGTTCACAGTCCACCCAGCTGTTCATCCTCCCTTCGCTGTTTATCGGTAAATTGCCTACCTGCCTAAGTTAGGTCTCCGGTTATTTGTCCTTCCCATGAACCCATCTCGACTCTCCCTTCCCTCCTCACTATAAACCAGACGTTTGTACCACGACTCAAAAAACATTCTATGATGGAAACCACCTGAGTGTCAAGACTCACCATAATGAGTACGAGGAACACCCAGTGTCTGTGGTCTCCAGGGGCGTCCCTCCCCTTCAGCGGTGTGATGACGACTCAACCCCTAGGGAGTAGCGGGTGAGGATCGTCGACACTTATACTACTGCTACTACTACTACCACTACTAATACTAACACTACTGGTGCTACTACTACTATCACTACTACCACTGCTACTAGTACTACTACTACCATTACTAGTGCCACCCCTACTCGTGCTAATACTACTACTACTAACTTCTACAACCATTACTAGTAGAGTAAGTGGGCCTGACCTGTGGTGGTAGTGCCAGGTGGCGAGCCAGCCTGGCGAGGGTGGCGAAGGCGAAGTCGGTGTCGGCTGAGTTGTCGGAGTCGGGCGGGGAGTCCGAGAACAGGTGGCAGAGCGCCGAGGTGACCAGGCCGCAGTAGGCGAACCTCCCAGCGTCCGTCAGGGCCTCCGACAGGGGCTGCGTCGACACTCCTGCCGGAGAAGCAGAACACCAGAGGAGGTCAGTTGCCTGGCTTAGAGAAGACCAGCGCACAGGCCACAGAGATATTACTAGTTCCTGTGGCTGTATATATATATATATATATATATATATATATATATATATATTATTATATATGTATGGCTAAACCATTATTCTTAAAATTGTGAGATCGAGAGAGTGTTTTTTGGCACTCAGGAATCCAAAACGAGACAAAAAATGCGGTCACTCAGGAATTCTAAATGAGATCATTCGTAGTGCATACACACCGAGTATTGCTCTCAGATGGGCTTGGGGAATGATAACACACACACACACACACACACACATTACCTACTTCGTAACAGACTGACAAGGGGGGGGGTGGCACACAAACACATAGTAGTATTTCCACTAAGCAGGAGTAGCGCGTAGCGCTCACCGATTGTTTTAACACTGTCTTATCTACTCTTACAAGATGTGGAAAACCTTGTGTGTTCACTCTGTGCTCATCGTTAAGCAAGCCTTCTCTGCTACTGGCCAAGGTTTCCGAATGCAAATTCTTTCCGACACAAGAAGGGCCCAACCGTTCACCTCTGTGTGGATCCCGCCACACCGTGCCCAAGCCATGGCGTAAAATAAATGATCTATTACGTTATGACTACGACAGTGATGGTGGCACTTCCTGTACGGGATATTATATTCATCAAACACCGTGACGCTCTTCAGTTATGTGTAAGGTCCTATACTGTATACGCCTGGGGTTGTGTGTTGTGTTAGCATACGTTCACAACTCAACTGGCCAGGCTGATCTATTTCTTAAAGAACCAGCACCTGGCAGGCTGACTAGACCTGCCAGTGAGGGCCATGCCCCGGGACATGGACATTCCCTGGTAGATTCACTTGGTCTGTCAGTGAGGGACATGTCCCCGGACATGGACACATCCCCTGGTAGATGCACTAGACATGTCTGTGAAGGACATGTTCCGGGACATGGACATTCTCTGGTAGGTTCACTTGACCTGTCAGTAAGGGCCATGTCCCGGGACATGGATATCCCCTGGTAGGTCCACTAAGCCTGTCTGTGGGGGACATGTCCCGGGACATGGACATTCCCTGGTAGGCTCATTAGACCTGCTAGTGAGGGCCATGTCCCGGGACAGGAGCACCTTGTTGGCTGATCAAACCTTTTCACAGACGTGGTGCTTTACCCCCAACCCAAGTTGGTGCCCATATACCTGCCGTCTACCAGCGCCGGGGATCGAACCCAAGCCTGTAGTCAGGAATGCTAGCCACTCCACTGTCCCCCTTGCCAATCTACCGCCACCGTAAATTCCTCAACTATCCTATGCGCTTGTCACACACAAACCCTGTGAATCCTGTACGACTTCATAACAAGTGCGTGTGACAACTGTGTGGTAATAATCCTAATGGAACTGCCATTTTAACTGGAAACATTCCCTTCACACACACACACACACACACACATACACACACTGACCTTTTTACCTCAAATTACCTCATGCACTTCAGTCAGTTGCAGCACACAATAAAAGGGGGTCAGTAAAGGTCTGATGACGTCTTAAGGACGAGGGAGTGTAGCGGACACAGTGTGGGAGTTGAGGCTGGTATAGGAGGAGTGGGATGTAATGCTGGCGTGGGAGGCAGTGTTCACGTGGGAGGCAGTGTTCACGTGGGAGGCATTGTTCGTGTGGGAGGCAGTGTTCACGTGGGAGACAATGTTCGAGTGGGAGGCATTGTTCGGAAGCAGTGTTCACGTGGGAGACAATGTTCGAGTGGGAGGCATTGTTCGTGTGGGAAGCAGTGTTCACGTGGGAGACAATGTTCGAGTGGGAGGCATTGTTCGTGTGGGATGCAGTGTTCACGTGGGAGACAATGTTCGAGTGGGAGGCATTGTTCGTGTGGGAAGCAGTGTTCACGCGGGAGGTATTGTTCGTGTGGGAGGCACTGTTCGTGTGGGAGCGTGAGAGGCACAGCACAGGTGGGGGAGTGGAAAGCGGTGTAGATGTGAGAGGCGTGAGGGTCTGTGTACATTGTATACATGCGTTCAAAAGTGGAAGAAACCTTAAACATCCTCACTAATGCTACTCATGTCCTGGTGTTTCGTGAAACACGTCTGAAAGCAAATATTCTGCCCAAGTATATCTATTTATCTATTTATCTATCTATCTATCTGTCTATCTATCTATCTATCTGTCTATCTATCTATCTATCTATCTATCTATCTGTCTAACTATCTATCTATCTATCTATCTAACTATCTATCTATCTGTCTATCTATCTATCTATCTATCTATCTAACTATCTATTTATCTATCTATTGGGAGTACAGTTTCGTCCAAGAGCTTCTCACGCCAAAGGAAATGAATTTGCGTGTCCTCACCTTCCTCCATTACCATCAGTCACCAGTCAGTTTTACATCATCATCATTCACTATCACTCACCATCCCAGATACCATCACCATCAGTCACGCTCACCAGCCTAGCTTGGGGCAGCGTGGGTGGGGGAGGGGGTAATTCTATCAATAAGAAAGGAAAGCGGGGTAACTTTCCGCTAATGCAAGCGGGTAAACTACCTACAATGGGAGGCAACTTTTCCTTACTGGTAGGGTTACTCAATACCCCCATCTCCCTATCCCAGCCGGGGGGTAGTAACTCCTCACTACAAGGGAAGAGTGGGCAAGGGACAAGGAGGGAGGGGAGGGAGGGAGGGAGGGAGGGATTGGCGCAGCTCCGTAACTCACCCTGGAGCAGGTGCCGGGAGCACCACAAGTGCCTTGGCCATGAACAGTGGTCGTAACAGTCACTCAGGAGAGGGGGGTCATAACCCCACTGCCCGTAAACCAGAGGACATTCTCCACACTGGGAATACCCTGCACTTCACAGCTCAGCCCCATGAATCCTGCAACCTCCAAGCGCACCAGCGACCCTCTTTACATCACAATACCTGTAATAGCAACGCCACACCACGCAGTATACACACACACACACACACTTACGCGGGCGCACGCGCACGCAAACACACCCTATTCTCAAAGGCTTCCACACCAAGCGAACAGTATACCATGAAACCCACTTTTCTCCACCTTAATAGACTAGTTTACTAATCCTCGGGTAACTAACGTAATTTAAATTGTGAATTATTTACGGTTACGAACGGTCTGTCCTTCCGAATGTTTTCGTAACAGAGTCGTGGAGGTGTGGCCTGATGCTCGCATCATTTCCTTTTTTTAGTTTTCATTTGTT
The DNA here is from genome assembly GCA_038088735.1 of Panulirus argus. Lineage (NCBI taxonomy): Eukaryota > Metazoa > Arthropoda > Malacostraca > Decapoda > Palinuridae > Panulirus > Panulirus argus. The sequence goes on along the minus strand of JAYMFT010162806.1, from coordinate 10,618 downwards.
GGCGGTAGTGTTCTAAAGTGATCTCTCCCTCTCTCTCTCTGGCAGGAGCTCTGGCGGGTAAATTGAATGTGCTGACATACAATACCACGGACATCCAACAGAAAACGGCCACTCGCTTGCACTAAAAACTGTCGTGTTCCATAAGCGTCCCAGTGAGGCGGATTCAGGCCAACCAATTATCATTACCTCTGGGGGATATCCCGGGTAAAATGATGGAGAATTTACGATATGTTTACAGAAATCGAAGGTTTCTTTACATCATCAGCAAAGCAGAGAGTACCAGAATTAGAAACTGAATGTAAATCGAACAGTTTGGCAAAAACTATGACAAAATGAAGACGCAGTTAGAAAATACGGCACCACTCTACCCTAGGCGACCAATGGTGTGGGCAAAATTACTCTAGTGGGCAGCGTAACCCTTTTAGAATTCAGCCCACCAGTGTAAGTCGCCCCTGGCGGCAGCTCCTGCGTGTGTTGTGGCGGTAAGTCTCGGTGGGTAACGGATGTTTATCCTTGAGGCGTCGGTGTGGCTGACTGGTGACACCCCAAGCGTCCGGGAAATATGACAACACCGGCTCCCCTGGTGGTAGTGGTGAGGGGTACGACTACTACATGTCGTGCCTGAGAGCGATCCTGGCTCCACTCGTGACGTTCCCGGTATAATGCCTGCAGGAGGGACGGTCCGTGTGGACAACCTGTCGAAGTGTGAGGTCCTGCACCCACGTATCGACCAAGCCACAGTTTGCTGGGTGTCACCAGAGTGGTAGGTGCTGTCCCGACCCCGCGGCCCTCCTCCGGGTTCCCCCTCCCTTGGTACTCAGGCAAATGTGCGATGGGGGCGTCATCATCATGGCATACATTCACGTCCCTGGAATCTAATTCAGGCCCTCTCCCCCACTCTCCCTGCCACGGTGTACTAGGAACAATTAGCATAGTGAGTGTGTGTGTGTGTGTGTGTGTGTGTGTGTTGGGGGAGGACCTACCCTCCTGATGTGAGGAAAGACAATGGCCGATTAGGCGAGCTGCTTCCGCTGGTGTCTGGTGGGGTGTCTCCTGAAGCCTGGTAGGTGTCCGGGGTGGACTGTCTCTAAGTAATCGTGAAGTCTGGCAGGTACATGGTTGACTATCTTGAGGTAGTCACAAGGCAGGAACGAAAAAAACCGACAGTCAGTTTCTGACAACATTGTGTCTTCTTGAGGGGGATAATGACACATCCTGGAAAAAAAAAAAGGGGGCTAATATCCAAAACTGGTGGATCAAAGAACAGGACGCTGAGAAGTGTCGCTGCCTGCCGCCACTTTTTCGCCTGAGCTGCCCGCTCTGGTGGTGTTGTTCCCTTCACGGCAACACGAGCTGCTTCTAGTGCTTCTCCCGCCCTTGTGCCTATACTCCCTGATGGAGAACCTTCGCAGCATCCGGTCATCTAGGCAAAGTGTTCATCCTCGCCCACACGTTAACACCAAAAGGCATTAGTCGTGCGGTGGCGTCTGCCGTTAGCTCTCTCTCCCGAAGGGCCCCGCCCAGTCTCGCCGTGATGATTCGTCTGGCATCCGCTGCACGGGACCTTGTACACTACACTGTTTTTGTTGACTGCTGATCTTCGTCTCTTTCTTTTTTCTCACTCTTCACGATGTATCCTATAACTGTCCGTAGTGTAGTCGCTACGTCTACGACGTCGTCAGCAAAATCTTCCGTAATCCTTGCCACGAATAAGGTAACACAAAGTGTCTCTTACTCTCGCTATCACGTGTGTGGTTGACGGGTCTCTAGGTTAGTCCAGAAAGCCTGGTAGATGTGTCGGGACCTAGCTCTACACCCACGGCGGCCAGGACACACCAACATCCACAAGGGCGGGAACAGCATCACCACAACAAACATCCTCCATAACATCGCATCCTGTCTCGTGATATCACGCAGCCACCACATCGATACATAATGAACGTGTAAGCTATCCTCTCCACACGTAAAACACACACACACATACATCACAACATCGACACATTCATCCAGACATACAACATTACTGCATCCATAAACCGAATAACAGAAACACATGTATTCCCCGCATTCACACATGCGAACCAACATGCCAGGGAACTTACACATCCACACATTCAATAATCCACCAGTGCCACATAACCCTTGGCTCCCTCCCCTATGCCTTCCTTGCTCTATGACGGCTTTTAGCACCACCTACACACACACACACACACACACACACATGCAATCCCACTAATCCTCAGAGCAAGACACATGATCAAATATCAAAAAGAGACACATTTTGATCTACATGTCTCAGCTGACTGGATATGCATACCTCAAGGACCCTCTCTCACAACAGTATGTGTATGTATAAATGTATATACTTGTGTGTGTGTGTGGGGGTGGGTGGGTGGGAGGGGCACCAGCTGCCTCCGTGTGCGTGTGTGTGTTCAACAACAAGAGTAAACGTCTTTCAACATTCCAATATTCCTGGAAAAGATATATAAACAGTAAATGTTAAGCCTCTTAAAAAAAAAAAAAGCAAAGACTCGCTTTTCAAATTCAATCACAAAAAATAAGAAGGAGAAATATTGATACATTGTGTGTGTGTATGTGTGTGTGTGTGTGTGTGTGTGTGTGTGTGTGTGTGTGACAGTAGCAGCAACTGATGCATAATTCACACATGTGTCAAGCGTATCATGTGTCTGCTATGCATGTCTGCCCTTTCCTACTCATTATGTAAAACCTTTCATAAATGTTACTTCTATCCTACAGCAAGTGGAGCTGTTCCATGGTGCTGTGTGGGAAGCAGACCGTACGTACATGGTGCTGGGTGGGAAGCAGACACATACATGGTGCTGTGTGGGAGGCAGACACATACCCCACACACAGTGTGGGAAGAACCAGCTCTCACACAGACACACAGACACACACTATACATCATATTTTCCTACACTGTTTTCTATGTTCCATAACTTTGAGTTCTTATTGTATTATATAACACAATACACTAATCGGCTTTGGTAAAAAGTTTCCGAGTAAAAACAGAAGTTTTATTTTACAAAGATGACCAAAAATTTATAAAACTGTAGGAAAAAAAAAAAAAAAAAAAAAAAACATATATATATATATATATATATATATATATATATATATATATATATATATATATATATATGAAATATTATCTACAAAGTTTGAAAAGTCAGAGACAGAGAAAAGGTGTTGGTCTGTTATGAAACTTAGCCACGATAATTTCAGCTGCTCGATCATGTGAGGTACGATAGATAAGACTCGGGTACGTTACTCTCCCCTTGCCAGGTACGACAATTCTCGGGTACGATACCCTGATGTCGCGGAGTACAGGAATATCACCTTTCCGTCGAAGGAAACTATGCTCACCGTGAGTGATATAGGCTATAATACTGTTACGCCTTTAATCAGACTATCTATCAGTCTCTACACAACTCCATCTATCCATCCAGTGACCTATCCATCAATCTATCAAATGTGTTTGTCATATTTGTCCAACTATCTTATACTATGTATTCAAAAAATTTCTCTCACTTATCTATCCGTCCACACATACTTCCATCCTTCTATCTGTTCGTATCTATATGTTTTCATTCATCTATCTTTCTCTATCTATCCATCTTTTCGTCTTTACTCTCCCCTGTCCCCGACCTCCTCACTACTCTCCCCAGACTGACTCACTACTCGCTATAGTGGCTTCTATTCTCACTTCTCCCCAGCCCCTTAATATTCTCCCCAGGAAGGCTCACTACTCGCCCCACTAGCCTTTACTCTCTCCCCTCTCACCCCGGCCCCGTAATACTCTCCCCACACTCAGGCCCCGTAATACTCTCCTCACACCCCGGCCCCGTAATACTCTCCCCACACTCCGGCCCCGTAATACTCTCCCCACACGCCGGCTCCACCCCCGCCAGGACTCTCACCTCACCAGTGATCAAAGGTCCGGCGTCTAAGGCGTGGCCAACCTCTCCTTCGTCTGTCGTACAATGGCAGCAACCACACCCACTCTCTCTCTCTCTCTCTCGTAGGTGGTAGGCAGCCACCAGCTAAGGGGGTATATTACCAGTACTGGGTCGGTCAGTGAGGGCTGCATAGTGAGCTAGCACTTCACTGGCTGTTAAGTTTCACTCTTTTGAAATTAAGTGTCTGTTCCATCTTTCTGCCTCACCCACACAATCACTCCTCCTTATCATCACACATAACACTTGACAATGCGTAACTCACACGACTCGTTCTTCGTAATTCAAGGATAAGTCTTGCGGGGAGCACTACGCGCACGTCCCGCCTTCTGGCAAAATGTCGTCGTGAGTACTCGTGAGGAAGTAGGTACTCCCTCTCTCTAGTATAGCTAAGGCACTTTCTACTTCGTCAGGTGACACACATGAGACACTTCACTACTCCGTCAGGTGGTGCCCTCAACAACCACACAGTACTCCCCTTCGTCAGACGGACTCATAAACCACTTCTCCACAAGACACACCTAAGATGAGTACACTCCCCGTCCAGATACACCTAAGATGAGTACACTCCCCGCCCAGATACACCTGAGTACACTCCCCACCCAGATACACCTAGGATGACTCCATTCTCCACCCAGATACACTCACGATAGGCAGTTACAGACTTCCCCTACGTTAATCCCTAGCCCTGTAGTCTGTCAGCCTTCACATACAGCATAGAAAAAAGAAATCCCCTCTCGTCTCCAGGGATTACACCCACGGCCCGTCCACACCACACCTCAAATCAATCAACTCCCCAGCCGCGTTTCCTTTAAAAGAGACGAGTTTTCATTCACTCTTCACCACAAACTGTCATTTCGCAGTCCCTCTCTCTCTCTCTCTCACTCTCTCTCTCTCTCTCTACCCCGCTGTAGCTGACACGGGGATTTTCACTTTGAAATAACAGACTATTTATATATGATACAAAAAAATAATCCGGGGTTCGTTGATGACGTTGAGCCACACAAATATCATCGCCAGCAAAGTTCGGTATATGTGGGATGCAGATCTCTCTAAAGGACGGATACGGTTCCTTATCACGTACGGATACATTTCTTTCTCACGTACACAAATACAGTCCATTCTCACGTACATATGCAGTTCACTCTAACGTACGGATACAGTTCCTTCCCACGTACTGATGCAATTCCCTCACCTCACCCCGTGTCTGGCCGATCCTCGGCTGGCTAGCCTCCACCCTCGGCAGACTGACCTCCACCAGCTCCTCCTCTCAGCACATTTACATCCAAGAGTCTCTCCTTTCCACGCTCACGTATTAGTACATAATCCAGTAATGCCCACTGTCCGTAGCCCCTACCCACTCACGTGTACATATCTATGTCCCTCTTTTTAAACTAGGAATCCCCAGTCACCAGTCCTTTTTTCTTTTAGCACGGAGCTCCACAAGCTGTTGATCACTTTCATTCACATTACTGGCACTGTACCCGTACCCCTTAATCATACCCTCAACTCCCACATTATCCACTCTTGCATTCAAATCACCCATCGGTAATACACAACCCTTAGCATCACACAGACACACTCACTCAGCAACCCCCGAAACATTTGTCTCCCTTCCTTACTCCTCTCGTTTCTAAGTGTAAAGGCACTAATAATAATCACCCAACTCTCGTAATCCACTTTCATTCTTACCCATATCAGTCTGGAGGTCACTCCCTGACACTCTCTTCACACATTTCCGCAAGTTTTGGTCCTCACACTAACACCTGAATTTACCCCTAAGACATTCCTATCGCATTCTTCCCCCTTACTCTTTAGCTTTATTTCACTCAAAGATAGAACATCCAAAATACTCTCTTCAATTATACGTATAAAAGATGGCCAAGATTAGGACATTCAGTTTTCCGTGCAATCTCTAATATATATATATATATATATATATATATATATATATATATATACAGTGTAAAAATAGGCACTAGCGCAGGAGTGGCTACCAGGAACCAGGCTACACAGTGAGGGACTACTAAGTCGCTCACATACACACGTCACATTATTCCCAGAGAACAGGAAAAGTTCCTCTCCAGCAGCCATTACCGTGGGGCCGTCCCATCCCCAGCGGTGCCATCTGAAGGCCTGTGTACAGCCCGAGCCACCTGCCTCAACCAGCCACGCCACCAGCTGCCTCGCGCCGCATCAACTCGCCTCCCGGAGTTAAGCAAGACATTTTCTAGTCCTACAATCACCAAGAGGTCTTAACTCACGGAGGCAAATTCAAGAAGAAAATCCTTTCACCTCTCAGGAACGCTATCCATTCCGCTGGGCCAAGTAATCATAAAACATTCCATTGTGTTCACTGTTAATAAAGAACCAACCCACTGGCCTCAGCTTCTAAACTGACATACTATAACTTGTACTTTCTTCAATTAACTGTCCATAAGCCATAGGCCTGTACCGGTGCATATAACTCTGAAAGGCAAGATGAAATCTAAGGTAGCTTTTGGACTACGGCGATGCACGGCTCTTGATGTGGGCCACTAAAACCAGACAGCCCCACACAACAATGTCCTGGCCAAGGGAGTCTCGAGGGGAGACGCCGTGCCGGACTGTGGTGGCCAAGCACGAAGGAGGCATTCACCCTCCCTGAGGACGACCCGTCCAGACGCACGGGAGAGGATGAAAGTGCTGGGAGAGGCAGGGAGAGGATGAGAGTGGTGGGAGAGGGAGGGAGGCACAGGTGAGGCAACAGGGTAATGTCCGCGGACGAGAGTAAATGGCTTGAGAGGAACAAATGGTCTCTGTGACCTGAGGTCACAGTGATTTGTACCATGTGGTCTCGACAGATAATGGTGACCTCTGTTCTTGAAGGTGCGCTTTAATAAGAGTGGACACTAGTGAGTGACCAGGAGTGAGTTACACCGATGAGTGTCTCGGTGAATCTGACCTACGGCTACACCGACCTGCAGTAACTCACAACGAGACGTATTTCAGGAGTATAAAGTATAATGAATAACAAACAATTTGACCAACAGTGAGTGATTGGTGGCGAGAGTAAGTTACGAGTGGCGGGAAAGGCCTACAACGAGTTACAAGAGGCGAGAGTGACAGATATTGAGCACCCGGTACCGAAGGAACAACAATAAATAACAAGCACTGAGTACACTGAGTAACATGAGTGTCCACAGGTGAGTAACACGAAGTGAGTGACCATTACAGGAATTGTGTGACCACTGATGTGTCTCTCCTCATACCTGAGTGGCCAGTGGTGGGACTGAGTTACCACGAGTGACCCCTGGTGGTGGAAGAGACAGTCTCCCTTCACCTACCTACGTACACACAGATACACACAATTCTCCCCGAAAATCAGGGAACTTCACCCGGCAACGTGGCAATTCTTCATCCTGTATCACTATAAAAATCAGGGAACTCCACACAGCAATGTGGCCATACTTCTCCATGTCTTAGCAAGAAATCCTTCTCTCTACGTCACTATAAATCAGGGAATGTGCGGCCCATGGCAATCCTTCTCTCTGCGTCACCGTGAAAAAATCAGGGAACTCCACTCGGCAACATCTCCGACTTCGGACCCAACGTGAACATTGACTATACCTGACAACTCCCGACAGTTTGTGCGTGTTGACAGTTACTTTGAAAAGTACCGAGCGAGGGTAGTATTTATACCCTGTGCCTGTTACCGACTGTCGTGTCTGACATTTCTAAACCCTCTTGTCCTGCACGAGTCACTATGAACAATAAAAACACGAGAATAAAAAGAGAAACACATAACATAATAACGACTTGCCTCTCCATTGCCCTTCCATCGACATAACATGTTTACATCTATGACCATACCAATTACTTGCGATCAAATTATCATTATCCACTCGCACATTATCTATCAATGTTATTTTTGTATCAGTCACTCTGAAAGGAAATAGAATAAAAAAACTTATATCATCTCTGTTCTCGTATAGAGCGACTACAAGTTTTTTTGAGATAACATCATCATGTGATCTGTTGGTGGCTTGTTACCCCACGCTACCAGTCTAATAAGACTGCTGTTATAACAACACCACATATCCGACCATCACAACTCCCATTCTCACTAACTTTGTTATGACTGCTCATCAAGACTACTTGATTACTATTCGTGTGTTACGGGGGAGAGAGTTTTACACTCGTGTTGCCCCGTCTCTTAGCCTTGTGTATATGTACCATGTCTTTACTAGTATGCACACACATAAACTCACACACACACACACACACCTAAATCAGGCAAACATTTATCGACCAGCTCCGAGGGGAGGATGGACACCTGGGTTGGATGTAGGTCGAATGGCCACGCCCAGGATTCGAACCCATGCGGGTCTGACCCAGGATGGACCCGTGCTGACTCATGGTCAGTGACGGGCGCGCGCGCAAGAGTGCGTGTGGGTGGGTGGGTGGGTGGGTGTGTGTGTGTGTGGGTGGGTGAGTGGGAAGGTGGGTGTCAGCGAATTCCGAACTCATTAGGTAACACCGTGAGCGGGAAGTCACCTTAAACAATATTCTAAAGGAGCCTATCTGACCTTACTCCGTAGTGGAGCGCAGTCTCGAAGCTGTAAGAATCCTATAAAAAGGGATCTTCGGATTACAGGACCTCGTTTTAGAAAAAAAAAAAAAAAGTCCTGGAGTAATTATACTTAAAATTAATACCGTAAAGGTGGAGATGCGTGGGCGTCCGAGGCATGCGGGTGTTGGTGGGAAGCGCCTCTTGTGCCATGTGCAAGAATCCAAGTCAGATGTTGGCCAGCACGAGTGCGCGTGCGTGCGTGTGTGTACGTGTGTTTGTGTGTGTCTGCGTGTGTGTGTGTGTGTGTGCGCGGGCTGAGGCATGCACTGTGGCGGCTGGGTCGGCAGGGGTAATGAAACATGGCTTGGCACGTCCGTAGGGTTGTGCGCGCAGGCGATTTTGGTCGCTGGGGGGAGGGAGGGCAGACGTTGGGTTCGCCAGACCTGCACTTGACACGGGCCCTTGTCTTGTCAAGGCCCGTCCCCGGCGGACGAGGTCACGGGAAGAAATACGAATAATTTAGATTGGGGAAAGAAGGGGGAGACGAAGGAATGGAAGAGGAGGAGGAGGAGGAGGAGGGAGAGAGAGTAAAGATGGCAGAGCGACTTGGAGAAGACAACGCAAAACAAGGAGCAAAAGTAACAGACCAGAAATAGGAAAGTCAGAATAGAAGACAGAAAAGAATGCAAGTATAGAGCAAGGAGAAGAAAGAGGATGAGGAGGAAGATGGCCAGAGGAACATGACACAAGTGAAGCCTTATCCATCCCCGCGGCCATCCCGCCCAAATCACCGATGCCCATTGTGTGTTTACCCTCGGCCAATGTTGCCATTTGCCACTTACGTTATACCTGAGTTTTTCAAACTTTAAGCCACGGAACCTTTTTACTAAATATATATATATATATATATATATATATATATTGGAACTCTGTTCAAGGGGTTTCATGTAGTTGATTATTAATAATTCGTAAAAAAGATTCAACTCAATCGCTAAATGCAAGTCAGCAAACTTCAAAAAAATCTTCTATTCTATAAAAAAGCGGTACTGTCTGTCTGTCTGTCTGCAGACACGCCGAGGAGTTGCCAGACACACGATGAATAATTCGAATACACAGTTGCCAAAAATTAATCCATATCCTGCCCTGCCCCGGGGTGGAGGCCGGGTCTCCTGGGCTATTGTGTTCCCAGTCATCTCAAGATATTCGTCAGAGTGGCCAGGTGTCTCCACAGTACGGACGGACCCTCGTCTAAAGGAGACCCTTCCTTCATTTACGTTCGGCGACGACACATCCAGTGCCGAAGGTACGAGCCAGAGGTGGGCCGGAGAGGAGACGCGCTTCGCTCAGACTGAATTGAAAGAGAAATTTATGGCCGCGACCCCAGCACAGTGTCCCGTGGTCACCCTCCATCCCCAAGGCCCCCTGTGTCTGGTGCGGGAGGGAGGCGGGCGGACACTCTAGACACAGTCGCTCACTTGTCTGGGGAGACGAGGGTTTACTGTCCTCGTCTTCCCAGCAGACAAACGTCTCTTGTCTGCAGTCTAGATTCCATACCCAAGTCTAAAGACTACAGATAATGGAGGGAAACACTGCAGACACGGGAAATAAACCATTAAATAAATCATAAACTTAAATGTATAATTTCGTGTGTTACATCATTTTATAAAGTTTTGGGAAGGGACGGCAGCGAAATGTGTGAGTCCAAGGGCGGAAATATTGGAGGAGGATGTTGTTGTCCAGCTCCATACACAGGCTGGGATAAATAAGGTCCTCAGCCAACCTCTGTACAGCTCATATTTACTGCTCGACTGTCCGTATAATACTGACCCTACCTGTGATGTGTGTGTGTGTTTATGTTCTCAACACATGGAGTCCTTAACCCATCGCTGTGATTTGATTTGTATATCACTCTACCGTCCATAATGTGTGTGTACTGACCTCACTAGCATCATGCGTGTGCTTAAGTCGCCCTCTGTAACTAAGTCATATATTTATTTATTTATTTATTTATTCATGTTAGCTGAGACGGCACGGGCAGCTACGGCCCTAATCAAGGCTATCCCATTAACGCTATATATATATATATATATAT
>JAYMFT010162795.1:0-12391 GCA_038088735.1 Panulirus argus | reverse complement strand
AAGGGAGAGAGCGGGGGGCTGGAAATCCACCCCTCCTGTTTTTTCACTTTTCCAAAAGAAGGAACAGAGAAGGAGGCCAAGTAAGGATCATCCCTCCAAGGCTCAGTCCTCTGTTCTTAACACTACCTCGCTGACGCGGGAAACGGCGAATATGTATGAATCTCTCTCTCTCTCTCTCTCTCTCTCTCTCTCTCTCTCTCTCTCTCTATATATATATATATATATATATATATATATATATATATATATATATATGGTGAAACTAATCCCTATACAGTACTCCCCACTGTTAAACTAATCCCGGTGCGTTGATCTCCACCGGTGAAAGTAATCCCGGCGCGGTAAATCTCCAACGGTGAAACTGAATCTCTTCCGACCGCTTCGGGACTTTCTGAAACACGTCTCGCGCTCTCGGGCGAAACTTTTCGCGGGTGAAACTATACTGGGGTCTCGCGTGGAGTGTGTGTGTTTCACTTCGTGTATCGGTGGGGCATCGCGAGAATAGTACAGTAATACATCATACAGCATTACGAAAATACAATAATGCATCATATCAACAATACTAATGTGATGATATTGATACATGATACAGTTTAACAGTATATCAAAGACAACAAAAGAGCACGTCCTACTTTTTCCCACTCCCTTCTTCGCCTCTATACACCGTCTCTCCTGAGCAAACACACGGGGCCACACCAGTCAAGGGCTACGCCAACCCCAGCAAAGACAGCAACAAAGACAAAAAACAAATGGCAGACAAAGACACAAGACTCGAATACTAGTAGACTTAACTGTCCGCGTTGCTTCCACCATCAGGAGGGAGACTGGGTCATACGAAGGAATCAGCTTTATTGATTTGCTGAAAACAATATATATATATATATATCTATATATATATATATATATATATATATATATATATATATATATATATATATATATGCACAGTGACGAACAAACATAAATAAATTGGTACATATAAGCGTAAATACATGCATACTAATGGAAATAAGTATATTCTGAATGACTGACTGTGAAAAGTATTTCATAAATCTTTGTATAAACAAAGTAGTTTTTTCCGCTGTTTTTTAAACAAAGGAAACTGTACATGAAGCATCCTTGTGTCATTACAAATGGAGCAATTTATAAAAAATAACGCAAGTAAAAGCTTTATTTCCAGTCTGTGTAAAAGTCATTAAAATTGCTATACGTGCAGAGGTTTTTGAACAGGATTTTTAAAATTTCCGGACATATTTGTAAAATTATTTATTCAAATCTTTTAAAGGTCGTCTTTCAGGTCGTTCGTTTTCTGTTGGTGAAATTCACGTTGTGACTGAAGTCTAAACACTGTGTACAGCTTTACATTCGATGTTTGAGAAGTGATGAAGTAATCTGGACTCGTTAAATCCGAGTCGGACTCACAAAACCTATCAATTAAGAGTCTTACTCCAAAACTCTGTCGTACACAGGCTGAGATGAAATTCAGGAATCTTTGCTGAAGCTCTGTTGCCTCGTATTGCAATATGAGGCAGGATATTGGCTTGTATGACAGACTTGATGAAAAAATAATCCCTGTCCATCAAATCTGCTCAGTTTTATATCAGTATGGACGATTTTACGGTGTTCCGCGAGTCTGTGATTATGAAAAATTCAAAGAAACGTTGGCATTTGAGGGGAAATACGAGCAAATGAATGAAGGATTGGTGCATTTAGTGAATGACAATATTCTCTTTAATTATGAATGTAAAACACTGTTTTTTTTTTTCCTTTTAAGAATTGAGATTCCTTCAACCTCCTATATTCCTTTTTCTTTTAGATGTGAAAGACAATTGGACAAGAGGAAAAGTTTGAATCTGTGGTTGGACATAGTTGTGCTTCGCTTCTTGCGGGAAGTTCAAGTTACTAAAGGAAAAAAAAATTAAGTTCACCAAGAAACATAACGGGAAAGTAAAGCGAAACCAACCTATATGGAGAGACATTACTTGCTCCTCCGTAATTAAGCAAACTCATCTATTTCTCTTAATCGCTTCCCATTCGTAAGCTCTGTGTAGTTTCTGATCCCTTCCATTCCTCCCACAGCTTCGACATGACCCACTGGTTATTTGCTCTCTGCATTCCTCTTGGTTCTTTTTTCTGAATCGTGTTAAATCCAATCCCATCGCGAGGGACGGAGCACCGGCGGTTGAGGACATAACCCAGGTTGCCTAAACGCTGTCTTCCGACTCGTTCTCCGGCGGCGCGATTTGCTCCCAAGTGCACGATGCGGATCCGGGCAGAATGGCGTTTAGCTTTTGTCGAGACGCGCACCTGTGCGGTCTCTCTCTCTCTGTCTCTGATGCACCAAGGACACATCTCTCCTTTAGACAGTCATGTCTCCTCCGGGACTTTCCCAGTGCCAGACTGGCGAAGCAGGTTGGTTGGAAGACGTCCTCGTCACAGCTTTTTATGGAATGGTGATACGCGTCACAGATCTGATGATGATGATGATGATGGTGTGTTTTGGTGCTCACATCATTATCAGTGTCACACTATCACACATACTTAGTGAAATGATGATGATGATGATGATGATGATGTGTGTGTGTGTGTGTGTGTGTGTAAACTAACTACTATAATAACCTGTTTACACAATATGGGAAGGGAAAAATCTACACTCGTGGGGCCCCATCTCTTGAACTTTATCTGCTATCATTCAGCGTTTAGACTTCTCCATGCCCTCAGCGTTCACATGACCATCTACTGCCATAAGACTGCTTCTTCACCTCTCTCTCATTACAGCTTTCTCGCTCGATATCATATCATATCATAACCTCTGGCTGTTCTAGATAATGCGGTGTCCTGTTTGTGAACAATCATCATGAGATCGTAACAGCACCTGAGACAGAGCATCCACGACAAAAACTCCCATGACAGATCATCCGCGGCACAGCTAATGACAGTGAATGTCATGTGTCACATAGCGATGATGCTGTGACGCGTGTATCCGTGATAGTGATAGGTAGGGACAGCGAAACACCGTCTACAGGCTGTGATAGTGACTTGGCGTGGGCGCCACGCCAGACATCCCCACACACACACACACACACATCCAACCAGGTTATGCAAAAGGTTTACGGCAGCAACGGGGGTTAGTTGTTTTGGTTCACGTTACGTAAATATCCGAACACCCGACATGTGTTTATGATTCTTTCATATTTTGTTTTCTTTTTTCTGTCATTTCATCTCTGCTCTTCTTTATCCATTCCTTCACTCTTCCTTGCTTCTCATACACAAGCAGCTCGATTCGCGTGTTGGTAACTGCTTGGCTACGTCGTTGCTACCAGCGCCGTGGGAGATAAACGACCAATTTTCAATCCATCCGGATATCTTCACGCGAAATCCAATGCTCATGTCTACCTCGTCCATCTTACGTGATCCGATCAGGAAGTTGAAAAATCCGTTTAGAAAACCACTGTTGGCCCAAACACTTCGTTGGGCTACTGTTACCTTTCATATTCTCTTGGCTTTTCTTCTGTTACGCTCTTTCGCAAATTAGCCTTTTTCGCTTCTTCCTGGCGTCACTATCTCTCTCTCTTTCCAACTAGTACACCTCTGTCTGTCTGTCTCTCTCTCTCTCTCATACGTGCCTTACTTTGACTGCACGGCTTCCGCTCCATATTCCGCCGGCTCTGGGCAGGCAGTTCGGCGTTTACAATCAGCATATGACGGCCCAAAACGACCCGCGCTGGTCTCGTTCCCTTACGAACGGCTTCAATAACCCACACAAGTATTGTCCCCTTAAAGACACCTCCGACGAGCCACGCAAGTGTTATTCCCTCACATACACACACACACACACATGTAGCTGACGCCTGGCGATCCTTCCTTGCCGCTACAAGCACAAACGCTAATCTCACGAGGTTATACCGGATTACGCTAGTCTCTCATATCTTCAGAAATACAACGACGTAGCACATACAGCCGAAGGCTCGTTCGCCGACTTCTTTGACCTTTTTCTTATGTCAGAATCGTCTGTGCTTTACGTATGGTGGTCTTGGGAGGGTAATGTGAGGCAACCTTACGTAAAGTGTCCAATCTCCTTTTTTTTTTTGAGATAGACCTGGACGGGGTCGGGTCCTACGTCCGGGGGAATTATCTATCCCCAGCGACCACTCCGCTTCAACGGCTCTGTTCGTAAGGGGATCCCACACTCTCACCCATCATCACTTTCTTCACTGCGTCATAAAAGGAAGACATTACAGTTGGACCATCTCTCTCTCTCTCTCTCTCTCTCTCTCTCTATTACACCCACTTGCTTCTCACTCCATCCGCCCTGGCCCTGTTCCTCCGACAGCTCCGGGTCACGCCAGCACTCGACCTGTTCCTCCTATAACCCCAGGTCATGCCTACAGTCGACCTGTTCCTCCGACAGCTCCGGGTCACGCTAGCACTCGACCTGTTCCTCCTATAACCCCAGGTCATGCCTACAGTCGACCTGTCCCTCATAAAGCCCCAGGTCACGCCAGCACTTGACCTGTTCCTCCTATAACCCCAGGTCATGCCTACAGTCGACCTGTTCCTCATACAGCCCCAGGTCACGTCAGCACTCGACCTGTTCCTCTGACAGCTCCAGAGTAACTAACTTCCCACCAGAACAGATGGTCATCTTCATAGGCTTCTGTTTTTGAACGTATCGTTGAACTCTTTGCATGTCCACTGCCCACCAGTTCTCTCTGTACACATGTGCCGATTTCTTCCTCATAAAACATCTATTTCTTCGCATTCTCTGATGATAATTCCCTTTCCCACCTCTCTCATCACCTGCTGTTTAATATTCTTATTCTCCATTGCTCTTAGTCACGGGTATATTTCATGGCAACGTTCCTTTCTTCTTCATCTTTCATCCTCACATTCGTAGCTGGACAGGGAAAACCAACCTCGCAAGTCTTTCAACACCTTCCACTCTCATTTTCTGTAGGTTTTCCCACTCTCTTTCTCTCTCTCTACACTTACTCATCCGAGTCCCGTAGCCTTCCTCCTCTTTCTCTCTCTCTAGTTTTTATCACAAAGTTATAGCATTCTACTCAACCCCCCCCTCTCTTGTGGCCTTGCCGCTGTGACCGTCAACTTTATATAACATCAGTAGAGAGACACACTGGGTCCGTTCTTATGTAAGAGTCTACTACATGTATCGTTTTCATATTTCTTTTCCAACACAAACCCCAGAGATAGGTCATGCACAACAACCGGGGAGTAAAGATCAATTTTCGAAGTGTAAATGTGTAATTACTTCTACTTATAATGTCTATTTATGAACGTTTTACGTAACATATTGTCTGAACTAATCACAAAGCAGAACGGAACATGGGAACCTTTCTTATCGCTGGGAGAGTTTTTCTGTTAATAACCAATATATATATACAGAATAGCCCTCCGGTAGCCGCAGAACACGAGAGTGACATACCACGCTTAGGATGGACAAGGAGCCCGTGGGACGCAAGGCACCTCCTGCCGCTGACGGAGAGAAGGTCGAAGTCTCCGGTTCTCCCGGAGAGACGAAGGCCAGGAGGAAGGGCGTCGGGGCGGCTCTCTGCCTCTTCCTGGGCGGCATCAGCATCGAACCCATGATGTTCGTGAAGGCCCTGGCGGACAACGTGATGAAAGTCATCCTGGAGAAGCTGAAGGTGGAGAGGTTCTGCACCATCAGCCTCAACTACACTGAGGAGGAGTGTCTGATGATGGATGACGGCAACCACACAGACATGCAGGTGAGGAAGGGAACGTGGATGACGTTGAGATACGTATCAAGAAATTTATGACAAGAATGCATGGCGTGTTGTCCACCATGCGTATAAAACACACACACACACACACACACAAACACACACACACACACAAACACACATACGTATCTAATACCGCATCCGGGGGGGGGTCTTTGGACGGGGTGATTACCTAAGCCTGTTAATGAAGACACTGTAGGTGAGGTGTCAATGAAGACTGTGTCTTGAGAGTGAGTGTGCTTTGGGATGATTATGTGAAGTGCTTCCAAGCAGGGAAGTCAGGCACGTAACAAACCTATCCCATTTTTTTTTCTATTCGTATGGTAAGCATAATTCATCAAAAGCGGTACACATCATTATGTCTTTATGATCTGTAATTTCTATTGTAAGGCATCAGTATTCTAGCAAGCTGTTGAGCATAAAGAGGATATTATATCTGTCTGTTTCATTTGATGATTCACTGCAAAGATTTTTCAAACCATTTTACGGACACCAGATGAGTGTGGCTCAGAAATTTCATATACAGTCAGTCTGATCACCTCCTTCTGGACTTTAATAAAAAATGTAGCAAATACTTGAACGCATCGTCGCTCTTATGGGGCTAAGTAATGAACTAAATCCGAATAAATGGGAAAGTAACGTAAGGGATCCGACTTAATCTTTCAGGCGAAGAAAACTTGACAGTAAGCCAGCTAGCTATTGTCAACAGTGTCTGCTGGACAGTCAATGAGGTTGACTTCCAGTATAGAGTATAGTTTTTTATTCTGTGATTATTATGACTGGTAACAAGTTCTACTGTAAGGCCAGTGAGGAGACCTATAACAGGACATTTACCTTTTCAGTTCATTCGATAAACCTTCGAAGACACAGCGTCTGTGGCTGCAGGAGTACCTGACATTTGAAGGGTCAGTGAGGAAGATGTGCGTGAGGAAAAATAAATAAATGTACTCATGTTTATCTTAACCTGTGATACGAATTGTTGGAATACAGTTGCGGAAAAGGGGGTTGTTCCTTTGCAGGTGACATTAGCAAGAGTCTGACACCTCTGGGGGTAGTAACAAGGGTACTCACGTCAACATTTCCCCAGAAACCAACTTATAATCCAAGCTAGCGAACCGACTCAACCCAGAGAAAGACACTCATGGAATTTGATATTATTGGTAGACGCACGCCACTGAAAAAGAGAGTTACCTGACTAGTATAGAACATGTTAGTCTCTTTGCTGTCCATGGTGACGCATGAGTGAAAGGGAAACAGTGCAAGAGTCTGTGATTTATTCTACTTTAACTAGTTTGGACAAGGTCGTCACCTCCTGTAGAAGACCCCGGAGAAACAGTTGAGTTATATCACCAGCACTTTTTCTTTCGGTCTTCCTCGCTATCATTTACCCGTCCATCTCTTTGCGCTGTATTCCGCTGAGCGTCTTAGGCGCAGCACACACACATGGCCAGAACCTGACGACCTTATTTCCTTCCTTCCCTCCCTCCTCCGCAGGTGGCGGCACAGGTGCTGGACAACGACTTCTCCTTCTACGAGACCGTGATCGGAAACATCATCCCGCTGCTCATCCTTCTCTTCCTGGGTTCCTGGAGCGACAAGCACGGCCGCAAGATCCCCATGTGCCTCTGCCTCTTCGCCTACGTCCTCTACTCCGCCGTCTATCTCGTGGAGGCCATCTTCACCTCCTGGCCAGCACAGGTGAGGTCCACCACCTCCTTACACTCACTCACCTGAAGGGAATGAAGCGACGCCCTCTCTTGCTTATCCTTCTCCTGATGACTTTATATACCAGCAAATCACTTCACGCAGTCGCAACAACTCCAGTACCGAAAAGCCTAGCCAAGTGTCAGATAATTAAATATAGCTGCCAGGTCAACTGAGCTCGACGCTGTCTTCTGCTCCCTTCTGTAGAGAGTGAGAAGGTCAATATTACTCCGGTTGACTAATCGAACGCTGCAGACTCAAATATTTGCAACTGCAGTACCACAAGACTAACTGTTGAAGTGCCGAAAAATGGAAAAAAAAAAAAATAATTGACATTTTACTAACGGTCACATCCTTTTTCCACAGGTACTACTAGTTGGCGTTTTCCTGAGGAGCTGCGGAGGTGGGTTCCCGACTTTCCTGATGGTGGCTTACAGTTTCATATCCGACAGGACCTCGGTTCGTTCCCGAACCTCCCGCATGGCGCTCATGAACGCCGCCTGGCAGCTGGGGTGGCCAGCTGGCACCTTGCTAGGGGCGTATATCTACGACAGCAGTGGTTACATTGCCGTCTTCGGTACATCCCTATCCTTATATGCCTTCTGCGTACTTTATGTGATCGTTGTCGTGAAGGATAAGATCCAAAAGGACGAGGGCGTCGCGGACGATGGCAAGAGCGGCGGCAAGTGCTCGTGCAAGGGCGTGTTCAACCCTCAGCACGCGGTCGAAGTGTCAAGGACTGCCATCAGGCGTCGCCCGGGCCGTGGTCGATCCCACCTGCTGATCGTAATGAGCATGATGCTCCTGCAGGTCAGCGGTTACCTACACAACACGTACCTGTGGAGTCGGCGGGTGCTGGGATGGGATCAGGACCAGTACAGTCTGTGGGAGTCGGCGAACACCACCTTCCATCAGGTACGGTATTTGCTTGCAGGACGAGTCATACCTACACAAGTTCTCCTTGAATTAGCTAAGTCTCCATTTCAAAAGCCCATGGAATTCGGAGATTACTCAGTGCCACTTTCAACATCCACGCGCTCCTGGATTTAAGGCTAATTCTGAAGTTCCTAAAGGTCATGTCCAAGTATCCTACGCTTGTCCTCAACATGGTTCTTCTTCTTCTTCTTCTTCTTCCTTTAAGCTAGTGTCTCCGTCTTTTGTTTTCCTTACCGTTTCCTTCCTGTTGCAACACCACTGGACATGACACCACTTGTTGTACAACGACTTTCCGTCTATTCTTCCTCGTTCCACCGCGTTGTGCCCCGTTATGTTCGACTGTCTTCTGAAAAAAAGTCTAGCCAACCTACTTAGATTTTTCAATACAGGAAAGCTCAAGAAAATTATCCTATTACAGGCAGTGTAAATATAAGAAATTAAAGAGAGAGAGAAAAATAATCCCAGTCATATGAGTGAAGGATGATCGTCATGAGCCTATTTAGTCAGGCAACCAACTCAAAAATCCAAATTTGTCCCTTTCAGAAGAATGATCTGATGGGCGCTTCTTAGAAAATTACTTGTCCTTCGCCGTTAAGGTATCCCATTGTCCTTTGTCTGAGGTGACGCAGGTGACGCAAGTTCGGTAAAGATGCAAGCGCATTTCTCTGAGGGGACCTCCACGGATGGAGAGAATAACTTTTTGTTTCCCTTTGCCATAAAGTTATAAGGCAAGAAATTACTCATCAAAGAATCTCATGTGGGAGGATATCTCTCTCTCTCTCTCTCTCTCTCTCTCTCTCTCTTCGTAACCCAGTGATCCGAGGTGACAGTGAGGCGCACTCTTATTTCACAGGTGGCGCTGCTGTGCGTGTCGCCCTTCCTCGTGATGGTGCACGACTGCGTGGCCGGGGCGGTGCAGTGCTCCTTCAGCTTCCTCCAAGACCTCTGGATCGCCTTCGTCTCCCGCGCCGACCAGTGGTGGGTCATGTACGCCTCCACTGCCATCAGCATGGCCCCATCCGTCACCTCCATTGCCATTCGCTCCACTATGTCCAAGGTCAGTCGTGAAGGCGTTTCTTGTCTAACTTTTTACCAGTGGTAAAGTAGCACTCAGCCTCCTCACCGTCTTAAGGTCAAGATCAATACATACGAAGTTAAGAGCGTGTATTGCTCAGCCATTACTACCCTCAACGTTTGAAGGAGGTGCTCGAGATTGCTCGACTGGCACTCATAACTTGACGATGATGGCCCTAATGACCCCTCACAGTTAATTGGCCAAGGCCAAAATGACTAATAAACCAACATTTTCTCATCAAGATTAATGGTCGGTCTTTTTTCATTTCCTTCGATCATAATCTTCACGGTCTTTGGTCAACAGTGTATTAGAATATTTACGTTAATTCAATTTCTTGACTAATTGCTTGAAGATATTTTATTTCTGTATTCATTTTACACACCCGCCTACTTCAAGGCGCAGTGTTCGCATTCACCTCCTCTGCTTGGTGCCACTAACCCCACACCTCTCTCTCTCTGAAACATTCCACTACCACCTCAGTCCGTGTGATGAATGAGTTAAAACGCTAGCGCATCTTATGCATGATGGGAGTTCCTTACATTGTTCCTGCATGCTGATACTCCCTCCTCCGTACGCGATACCCATGTGCGCTCCGATTAACGAGACTATCCCTCCATACACGTACGTCATGATACACCTCGAAGTCCCAGTTTAACGAAAGCTCACCCACCCACCCCCCCCCCTTGCCTCTTCGTGCTGATGCCACGCCGTCCCTATTACCCAACCGTGGGGTACCGTACTCTCTCTCTCTCTCTCTACGAGTCCTGTAGCTATACCAGCCTCCCGCGCCCCCTACGGAAGCCGTGCCGCTCGTCTGTATCCCCCCAATCTCCGACAGATCTGCGACAAGGACGAGGTGGGGAAGGTGTTCTCCCTCCTAGCCATCATGGAGACCATCTACCCGCTCGCAGACAAGGCCCTCTACGTGTTCGTGTACGACGCCACCATCGACACCTACCCGTCGGCCCAGCACTTCGTCAGCGCCTCCTTCTACTTCCTGCTGGTGGTGTCCTTCACCGGCCTCAGGCTCTCCATGTTGTCCGTCGAGAGAAAGAGGGCGAGAGCGGCGGCGGCTGGTGGTGACGCGTGCCTGTGATGATCCTGCGCGGAGATCTGTCGCTGTCAAAGACCTTGGCTGCATGGCTGTGGGAAGGGAGAAGGAAGAGGGGCATTGTTGGTGGGTTTGGCTCGACGCTCGGGAAATTGCAGTTCCTTGCCATTATAGCCGGACATTATATATATATATACATCAGACCTTCCGCAAGAGGGGGAACGCGGGTAATGGTCTCAAATTCCTCTCCTGCGCTAGAGAGACAGGTCACAAAATGATACTATAATGTCGGGAAATGTGCGCCATTGATAATCCCTTTCCACGTCGACTCGCCAGTGTGAACCTAAGAGATAAACAAGAGTGTGTAAGCTTTAATTACAGCTTTCTACTAAATAATCTATGGTCCGCATCTGGACCAAGACTTCTTTAAGTTCCTAAAATCTTAAATTCTCACCATAGCACCCAACGACAGGCGAACTCAATCCCAGCTCGATAACGCCCAGCTGAACAATGCACCACAGAACGAAGAGCAAACCCCCACACTGCATGACCCTCAGCATAAAGTGGGCATTTAAGGTTTGGAGGGACGGAGACTGAACACAGGATATCATTGATCATGATCGTAAGTAGAGAAGGGCTCAGAACTCTCTCTCTCTCTCTCTCCCTGCTTTTGTGGCATATTCTCATGGACAGATGCGTCCTCCCATGTCACCATAAACTGACATTTTGACAGGAAAAATATTTCACATGTTGCAAAACTCCTTACGAAAATAGGCAGATAACATTTTAAACTAATAATATACTGTTTTTGTTAAGGTTCCATCTCGTCATATCGTGTCATAGGGTTTTCCACATATTTATATATATTTATATCTTATTTATTATACTTGATCGCTGCTTCCCGCGTCAGCGAGGTAGCGCCAGGGAACAGAGGAAGAAAGACCCATCCACTCATATACACACATATATACATACATATATATATATATATATATATATATATATATATATATATATATATATACACACATATATATCGGTTACGAAAGTTAGGGTAAGTGTGTTAGATATGGTCAGATGTCCTCCACACTTGGAATGAGTGTTTCCCTGTGGAAGGTATTACCTTTCATCTCTCTCCATCTGTCTGTATGTCCGCTTTTCCCTCTATCATACGAACAGAAATGAAAATATTTTCCGCGAGCTGTGCTGTGCAGTTCATTTTTCTTCCCCAGAAGCAGACGAGAGATATGATACCGAATGCAGAGTAAAACTTCTTGGTAATTTTTCACTTGGTTGTGTATACCACTTCGACCACTGAGTTGTTATCGTCCTCACGAAAAGGCAGTAATGATAACCGTCTCTCCGTCCAGATTATAGACGAATGTTGGCAGAAACCTTAGAAGGAAACTGAGCCTCTTGAGCACGACGGTATATTCCCTGAGCACCAGAGTATGACCTCTGAACACGACGTTATGACCCCTGAACGCGATGGTATGACCCCTGGATATGATGCTTTGACCTTTGCCCTGACCTGTAACGATTAGGTGAACGACCAGGCTATCATATAGTACCGTCGTGAACGAGGGTCGTAACGCCGTGCACGAGGATCGTAACGCCGTGTACGAGGATCGTAACGCCGTGCACGAGGATCGCAACGCCGTGCACGAGGATCGCAACGCCGTGCACGAGGATCGTAACGCCGTGCACGAGGGTCGTAACGCCGTGCACAAGGGTCGTAACGCCGTGCACGAGGGTCGTAACGCCGTGCACGAGGCTCGTAACGCCGTGCACGAGGGTCGTAACGCCGTGCACGAGGCTCGTAACGCCGTGCACGAGGCTCATAACGCCGCGCACGAGGCTCGT
>JAYMFT010162784.1:0-12391 GCA_038088735.1 Panulirus argus | reverse complement strand
TATATATATATATATATATATATATATATATAGATATATATATATATATATATATATATATGTGTATATATATATATATATATATATCATTGTGGAAGCACATGTTTGCATAGCACACTGGACATGGGTTGAGGATATTTGCCTGAACTGGGAGGATGTATGCAATCGATCCATTCCATGTGAATGAAAATGAAGTTGAGACCTGCCCTCCTCCTCCTCCTCCTCCTCCGCTGAGTCCCACCTGCCTACGTCCTACTCCACTGAGTTCGACCTAACTAGCCCCTCCGCTAAGTTACCTCCAACTGGGACAGAGTGCCCTTCCTCCTCAACCTTGTAGTCTGCGTTTCTGAGAGGAAAATAGGCACACATTTCTATCCCTTCTTTTGACCTAAGCTGCGTTTCCCGCGTCTTCCAAATCAGGTACAAGTCATGGTTGAGCTGCGTATACGCAAGTGCCGTCGATAGATTATGGTCATAATGCTCACAACAACGACTCGACGCCCCACTTCATTATCCAGGCGTACTCAAGGGCGCCGTATCTATATCGATCTGCCTCCTTCAGTATTTGTCACCATCAGTAGCTGGATTCCTAGAAAATGTTAATTAAAGTTCGTATACCTTTATAGCAATACAGATGTGACAATAGAAGCCAAAGGCTTGACGAGAAAAGTATACATACATTAGTGGATATAAATAAAGCAGTACTCAGTGAATACACCCAGAACATTAAGAAGAGATGGACCCTCTTTCGTAGGGATGTGTTGCGCCAAGGGCGCGCTTCCAAGAGAAGGAGAATGTCTAGGATTTTAGAGAGACGAAATAAGCCAACTTAAAAAGACTCCTTTAGGACACGAGGAAGTGTGTCGTCCGGTCGATACGCATTGTCTACTGCCTTTTAGCTCTTAGACATTTAGGAGGATCTTGCTCGAGGAAAACTCGGAAAGGAGCACACGTTGGTTCAGTGGAGGTACGTGGAGGAGGGGAACGGGAAGGACTAGAAGTGTAATCATCACAGAGTAAGTTAGCTAAAAATTGGTCGGACCGGGAAAGAGGACGGAAGGTTGAATTACATAAATTACTAGACATGCTTTTGGTTAACAAAATCCGTGTCTGCCATCTCGCGTCTGTTGAACACGCCGACTGTTACCTGTCATCATTTCCTCATGAAATGAAAATTCTGTGATATGAATCTGGTAAACTATCGCCAGTCACCAGCAGCGTGTGGAAACATGAGATTTGAATTAGAAGTTTGGGAATCGTCCAAACAAGGTCCATGTCCATTACGCTGGATAGTGTGATTTGTTGTTTTATTCTGTTGTTGATAATGGCGGTGGAATATTTGTGCCATAAAGCGGCTTTCATAGTATCAGAGGTGGCTGCATGTGTTTGTGGAGAGGGTGTAGATATGTTTGTTGATTGGATGGGTAGATGTTTGTCGACGTGGAGGACAGCTGTTTGTGTAGGGTAAGAGCAAATGTTAATGCTGGGGAGTGGAAGATGTTTGCGTAGTGGGAATGGGAGACCTCTTGTGGTGGTGGGGAGGGGAGATGTTTCTGGAGAAGGGGTGATATTTGTTTGTTCATGGGAGAACAAATGTTTGTGTCGGTGACGGCGAGAAAGCGTAAATCTAGAATGGTATCTGGGAATGTATGGCTGCATGACGTATACGTTGTAAAGCTGGGCCCACACTCGAATTATCGATACTGGGACTGGAGGGACACTCCAGTCACAACTGTGGGTATTGGGCGTACCGGTGGCCAAATATGATTCAGAGTACATGTAATTAGTTTACGCAATGGGCAGTAGATACAGATGAGAGGCAGAAGCTCTGGCGTCAGTTATAGGAGTACAATGGACATCATAGTATTAGATGTAGGTATAAGGCGGACGTTATGGTTTCAGATACAGGTATAAAACAGACGCCACGGTATTAGATACATGTATAAGGCAAACACCATTGTATTAGGTATCAGGTATAAGGGGAAGGAATGGTGCTAGAAAAAAAAAAGTCACAAGGTGGACGTCATAGTAATAGATGCAGACACTAGAAGGACAAGCCATAGCACCGTATACAAGCACTGAGTGGACACCACACTACTAGATAACAGGCACCAGGTGGACGTCACAGCACTATATGCAAGCACCAGTGAATGACTGGTAGAACCGGGTGACTGACTGACTGCTTAAACCATCGCCATCAAAGAAGCGGACGTCAGAGAAGTTGGCGTTGAAAGAGAAAACGGTATCAAAGATTGGCAATCAAAGAAAAGACCATCAGGGAGACTGCCAGATAAGAAAAAAAGTCATTTAAGAAAATGGTCATCAAAGAAAATGCAAACTTAGCCCTTAGAAAATTATTCATATCGTAGAATTAGTCAGTTTTCCTTCTTTAGTCTGCATGGGACATCCACAATGAGCAACGTTATGAACAGAGATGCGTTGGAATCTACAACTTGCACACTGTAAAACATATCGAGTTTAACCTTTAGACTTGTAATCTTTTGAGATTATATGAATAAACGAGTTATTCATATCGTACTCATAAATTTAATACCTCCCTTGATACAGATATTATTCTAACAGTTTGTAAACATATGTAATTCTCATGTCGTAGGTTGTAAGCTGACACTTCAGGAGGTAGATTTAAGCTGGCAGACAGGAACGATGCTGAATCAAGGAATTTGAAATCCTGATACATGTTTCAAGAAATGGCTGAATCTCGAGATTTTCTGGCTTTGTTCGTTAAATTTTTCTCTGGAATATTTATTGATATAGACTTATCTTAATCATGTGGTTGCTTGATACTCTCGCTTTGGAGTGGGTTCATTTTTGGAATAGAAATTTCAAGCAGCTTGTGTGGCTGGTGGCACGTGAGTGTGTCTGGAGGATTTGCGTCGGTCCGAGAACTCCGAACGAGGAGGGAGAGGTCGTTCGTTACTCAGTCTTGTTTTGGTGGGGTCGAGTCGAATTGTGTTTTTGTGGAGAGAGAGAGAGAGAGATATAAAATATGCATTTGTGTAGTTACCCATTTGTACTGTCAATTTGTGTGCACAAAAAGGGCGCTCTACACCTCTTGGCTCAACAATTTTTTTACTGTATTTTTTTTTTTTAGTCTTAATACCACTTCCCATTTTTTTAGTTTGCGGCTATACACAGTTCCTTTTTATTGAATCTGTTCCATTGATCTTTACTCTCTTGAACCTTTGGAAGATGTTCTAACTCCTCTCCTCCTGACTCTGTTGGTTAAAAATCCTGTTGTATCCTTGAGATGAGCGTCTCCAGCCCCCCCTCCTAGTTCTAAACACCTAGTCATTACCGGTCTCATAAAATCCTTTAAAGAACTTGAGCGGTGTAACCCCGCCTCCTCTTAAGTTTCTCTTTCATAATGTGGGTAACTATAAGGCTGTTACTCTGTTTCTATTGCTCACATCTTTTTGCTCGGGCGCAGTTCTTATCTCCCAGTGATGGACTTTTTCTTTTAGCATCTTAACCCGTTTCTTCTGAGTGGGTCGACCAAAATAGGGAGCCTTAATGAGGTCTTAACGCATATTGTGACTACCCTTTTCACACATGTCAGTATGCTCAAAGATTTTGACAACTGCTATGTTTGCCATCCAAAAACAACTTTTATAATAGGGTTCCCTTGGTAGTAAATTGGGTATCATGTCTATCCTTGCGTCACTCTCGCATGTTGGAAGGAGACAGCCATAGCCTGTTCTGTTTTCCCTGTTTACTTCAACAGTTTAACTTTGCTACGGCTAAAATCTCACTTTCCCTGTACCTGTTTATTGCCCGATTCCGGCCAGGCCTTCTAGTAGACCGTCGTAGTGACAAATACACTTGTCTCAGGTTGGCTTCATCTGCAGGTACAGTTCATTCACGTAGGTATTGTTCTATTTCTGTTTTATGTAAACAACGTCGGTCAGAAACAAATAGACAAGAACGGCCGCAGAACCGAACCTCGTGGGATACCGCTTGATTTCTTTTCCCAACTTGAAGATGCGCCTCTGATGTATATAATCTGCTCCTTTCTAACTAGAAAATTTATGACCCGTTGAAAGGACTCTCCTTTAGCTACTGATTAAAATTCTACTTATTTTTTTTACCAGTTTCAGTACAGACATTGTCAAATGCCTCCTGTAAATTTGAAAACACGCATTCCACCTACTAATCTATTCCTTTGAGGGGTACGGCTTACTTTGTCAACAATGGTACTCAGACAGGCAAGAAATACATGACCACTTCACTTTGAAGCCTGTCTCCTCACAACTGAATTTCTACTCAGTAATTTATTACAATTGTCAGTCTGGTTCCTTATCGTCTTCCCTAGTGATTCACAAACTACACTCGGTAATACTGTTGAGCTACAGTTTACGTCAATTCCACTGTCGTCTTTCTTAAAGAAGTGGCACCATCCACTTCCTTAGTCTTGGGATTTTCCCAGCATTAGTGTCATTATGAGTTTTAAAACACTGCAAAAAATGTTACATCACTGCACGCGCACATGTAAAAAAATAATGAAATCTCTCATAGACAACCATTAACGAATTTCATGCCATGAAACCCAAAGAGAATATAGATTAATCAGTTTAACATACTTTTTTTTTCCTAACCTACATAATTCATGACCCAGAACGAGGTAAAATATCATTACTTTTTTTCTATAGCCACTAACATGTCAAAGGCGAAACATGCCCCATTCAGGACCATATCGGGTGAAAGGAAAAAGGAGTAAAGGAAGAAGGAATGAAGAACCAGGACTCCGGAGGTGCTTGTAGACCCGACTCTCAGTGGCATGGGAGGTTATGGTAAGCTGGGAAAGACGAAGGAAGGTAGAGGGCGCCTGATGTTGTGAGGTCGGTAAATCTTTAGGTGACAGTGAGCACAGCATCAGATCTTTCGTAAATATCCGTCTGACTTCAACGAAAAGTATAAGAAGAATTACGTGAGCAGATGTTGGTGATAAGTTTGTGGACTTAATAAAACTGGAAAGTGGATCATGTTCTTAAATACGGTTAAGATTTCCGGGATTGATATTTTCTGTGAGATTTCTGTTATCAGATTACATCAGTTGAGTTCAGCAGCAGGACATTCACACTACCATCAAACCACGAGCGGAGTGAATACCCGAGTGACGATCCTTAAGCCGTGCATACCATGTAAACCGCATGTTTACGGCATCGTTGTTTAGTGCTGGAAACAAACACAGCAGTAATCAAGGCTGCTGCTAATGCTGCTGCTGCTGTCTTTGTTGATGAGGCAAATGTTTACCGGTAAACTCTGATGAGAAACAGTAATGATAAATGGTAATTCTGGAGAGTGCTGTTGGCTGTTAGACGTGATGGGAATACTAACCATCAGAAACTGAAAGTATCAGAGTGCAGCAATGTAAAGCTGAAGTGGACACGGACAGTATTGAGAATGCAGCAATGTAAAGCTGAAATGGACGTTTTGTCAGTCATGATCTACGCAGTTAAGAGGAAACAGTTAGATGAATGAGAAAAGAATCGGAAAACAAAGAAAGGGAAATAGAAATGCTCTGAAAGCATAGAACTTCCTTGACATTCGTATCTGCCAACCGAGAGCAAAACATCTGGGGTAAATACATTAGGAACATGGACCAGCATTCACTGCTGGACTAAAAGCATTGTTCGTGACGCAAGCAGAACTCCAGGACAAGCAAGAACTTCCAGTGTATCTGAAAGGAGCCTGAATAATCATAGGGGGGGGGTGTCACCCTCCCACCCACGGGCCCCTCGTTCCCTCCCCCCTCCCCCATTCCCCCATCCCGTAGACCAGCACAAGCAGGCCTGACCACCTGTGCACGTTACTACCTGATGCACACACACACACACACACACACGCAGTGCAGCGATTAGCGTTACTGACCGTCATGTACGCACGGGGCCGCCTGGGATCAAACCCGCATAGGTCTGAATGCTGGTCGTGGCAGCCGGTCCACAGTCCATCCAGCTGTTCATCTTCCCCTTAGGGGCTGGTCGATAGAATGGGGTAACTGGCATAGGACAGGGTGTGTGTGTGTGTGTGTGTGTGCGCGCGCGCTTGCGTGCGTGTGTGTATGTCCTAAGCCACTGTGAGGACACAGGACACTGCGTAAGGTCTGCCTCTTGACCCCTGACTTTATCTCCCAACCTCAGCCACAGTAGAAGATGCTTTCCTGCGTGAGTCAGGTATACCGTTCGTACCTGTTAAAATATCTGGGATGTACATACAAACAAGCACTCGTATCAAGGGTAGAAGCAGACGTATAGGGTGTAGGAATTGTGCCCGAAACAGCTGGAAGAGGTCAGAACTCTCAGTTCGTGTCTTACAGTAATTCATTCCAGTGTCCTATAAATCTACTGCTGAAGAAACTTTTGCCCACGTGTGTCTCGTATCAGTTTCCCCTTTAACTTCATGATGTTATTTTTGTTCATTGGACCTCAGTCTGATCTGAACAAAATTCCGTGTCAGTGAATCTCTTTCTTCGTAAGATTCACTTTTGAGTTTGCCCTCATATTCCTTTCTGGTGTTCTTTATTTCGTCTCTGGAAACCAAAGTTTGCGACCATAACTAAAAGGCGTATACCAGCTATGGTCTAAAGAGTAAATACCTTGTATTTCAGTTAGTAGTTTACATTTCCAGCTATAACACCCAACATTCCGTTTATTTTATTACATGCAACTAAGTATTTCTTTGCTTAGTTTACGTTGTTATTGATCATCATTTCAAGGTGTGTTCCATATTTCAAATAATGGCTCGATGGGCCTTTTTATGTTCGTCTTTTCTCTTCATATCAGCAAATACATTATTTTGCATCTGTCTACACTGACCTCCATTTGCTGTGTCCTTGACCACTGCATCATTTTGCTTTAACTTCTGTCAGTCACAGAGCACGCTGCCTTTGCTTGGGCTTTGCTTCCCAGCTTTGAAATTTTTCTCCAGTTCGTTGTCACTGATAATGAAAAGTATGGGGCACAGAACGGAGCTTTGCTTTAACTCCGCTAGAGAGTCAGTCGGAAGCTTCCTCACACGTGATTCCAGCCAACTTGCGACCCACACGCGTTCTGGCTAACGCCGTCTCATGTCATTTGATTCTGCTAACAAGTGTTTCACGTGGTACTTTACCGATAGATGTTTGGGGGTCTAGGTGTATGACATCGGGTATTACTTTTTAATCGAAATGATGATAGTTTTGACGCAAGAATTTGAAATTCGTGAAACTCTGTCTTTTATCACGAAGCCCAATTTGATTTGAAGATATTAGTTCTAGAATTCGAAAATTTTGATATCATATCCATGATTATTGCTTAATATTGCACCTTAAATCAAAGTAAGAGTAGTAGGTCGTTTATTTTATGCATATTTACTCCGTTTTTGTTAGTTGTTACTTCATGAGCTTTCCAATCTTTCGGCAGTTTTCCCTCTTGCATTGATTCCCTGAGTATGTCAATGATCAGAAATGCTTTTTTATCCACTCAATTCTTTCATTTTTGCCAGGGGTAAGATAATCAGAAACAGGTGGCCCATTCTGGTTTGATTATCTTATACATTTAAGTAGTTCATGGCTTTGGATGTCCTGTAAGACAATAGTTTTATCGTTCCCTGAAAATACATTCTGCAATTGCGATACATTTCATAGATTTTCTACAGGTACCACTGAATCGAAGTTCTCGTCGATCAAGGAAGTCGTTTCTTCATTCTCATGATTTAAGACGCCATATCATTTACAGAGTGAGCTTATAATGTCTTTGATATTTTTCTTACTCTATTTATATCTAAAGATTTCTTTTGTGTTCACGTCGCTGTGAGAAATTCTTTCTTACTCAGATTTTCTTTTACTGATTCTGATTTATTTCCTACAATCTCCTAGTAATCTTATGCAAATCTTATGATCCAGTGGATATTCGTTTTAAGTTTTCTGTGTGCATTTCTTTTATAGCTAATTAAAACTTTCATTTTCTTAGACATTCAATTCAGTCCAAAATTCTGTTTTCATTACATTTTATTTCCTTCTGGGATTATTTTTCTGACAAAATGTATTTCAATTTTCAAGTTACGTCCCATCTTATCAATTGTAACTATACGTAAATATTTGGTCCACTTTCCAGTATCATTATCTCCACGAATTTATCAACAACATCTGCCCACGTAATTTTTGTTATACTTTTCCATTAAATCAAACGGATATTTACGAAAGATCTATGCTGTTTTCACTGTCACCTGAATATATACCGACGCCACAAAACCAAGCCCTCTATCCTTGGTAAGGACTGAGGCAGCTCCGAACCTTGCTCAACAACATTTTCGTCAAGATAAAATCCCAGACTTTTCCTTCATCTTGGAAGCATGCCTTGGTGCAGCCCATCCCTAAGAGAGGAGACTGTTATAACTCCTTCAGCTAGTAGCCCCATTGCTCTTACTTGCATATCTGCTGTCTTCGGTCTCGAAAACTCTTCTTATGTCTCATTTGTGGAATTCATTCCCTTCCTTGTGATCATCATCAATACGGTTTTCGCAGAGCAAGGTCTCCGTGTGATCGTCTCTCTTGTGCGACTCGCCTCTGGTCCTCCTCTCTCAAGGTTCTGGGTGACGCTCTTGTCTTCACACGCGACATCAAAGAATGCGAGAGGCTGAGGCGTGTGTGTCTTTGCTTCTAAACTTCTTTCCTTTGGACTTTCTGCTTCTTTTTTTTTGTTTGTTTGTTTTTTAATGCACTGCTTCCTCTCCAACGATGCCAGTAGTCGTTCACTGAATGACCTTCTCCTTTTATCTTATCAATAATGGTGTTCTTCAGAATTCTGTCCTCTCGCATACTCTCTTTCTTCTCTCCATATTGATCTCTGTTTAACCTTTAACTCTATCTACTCTTACGCTGATGATACCACTTTTCACACTGCAATTCATCCTTCATTCCCTTCTCATTGGAACGCTTTTTTTTTTTCTCTCTCTCTCTCTCTCTCGTACTAAACATATTCCCTCTTTCAATTCGGACCCGCGCACCATCTCGGGACAGTGAACCACTAACATGGTTAAATTTGATAACGCTAAAACGCAACATCTCTGTCTTTTTCTCTTAGTTTCACCCGTTTCATGTAGTACTGCTAAGTTTCACCCGTTTCACGTAGTACTGCTAAGTTTCACCCGTTTCATGTAGTACTTCTAAGTTTCACCCGTTTCATGTAGTACTGCTAAGTTTCACCCGTTTCATGTAGTACTGCTAAGTTTCACCCGTTTAATGTAGTACTTCTAAGTTTCACCCGTTTCATGTAGTACTGCTAAGTTTCACCCATTTCATGTAGTACTGCTAAGTTTCACCCGTTTCATGGAATACTGCTCACACATCTGGGATGTTTCTTCATCCATATCTACGTTACCGAGAGTGGAATCAAAAGCATTCCGTCTGTCTCCTTAATTCTCCATCCATCCCTATCTGTCTGTCGTGGCGTTTCTGCCTTCTGCCAGTTCTACAGGTACCACTAAGGCCACTGCTTTCATGAACTAAGTACGTGTGTTCCTGCCACCAAGGCTTGTACCCGAGGCACGCCTCTGGTTAGCGCATCCCCTCAGCGTGGATACCGACCACACGAGAACAGACCGTTGTTTCCACTTCCTATAACCTCTCACGCCTTTAAGAGTCAGGTCTACAAGCGCCTCCGGAGTCCTGGTTCTTCATTCCTTTTACCTTTACTCCTTTTCCTTTCACCCGAGATGGTCATGAATGGGGCATGTTTCGCCTTTGCCATGTCAGTCGATACAGGGAAAAAAAAAACTAACGATATATTGTTACCTCATGTTGGGTCATGAATTATGTAAGTTATGAAAAAAAAAAATTGTTAAACTGGTTAAACTATATTCTCTTTCCGTTACCTGGCATGAAATTCGTCAATGGTTGTTTATGAGAGATTTCATTATTTTTTTTTTTTTTACTTGCGCGTACAGTGATATATAAGATTTTTCGCAGTGTTTTAAAACTCACAATGGGAGACTAATGCTGGGAAAGTCCCAAGAAGAGATATCAGGACTAAGGAAGTGGATGGTGCCACTTCTTTAAGAAAGACGACA
The DNA here is from genome assembly GCA_038088735.1 of Panulirus argus. Lineage (NCBI taxonomy): Eukaryota > Metazoa > Arthropoda > Malacostraca > Decapoda > Palinuridae > Panulirus > Panulirus argus. The sequence goes on along the minus strand of JAYMFT010162784.1, from coordinate 2,326 downwards.
GTGGAATTGACGTAAACTGTAGTTCAGTAGTATTACCGAGTGTAGTCTGTGAATCACCAGGAAAGACGGTAAGGAAGCAGACTGACAATTGAGGTTAATTACCGAGTAGAAATTCAGTTGTGAGGAGACAGGCAGGCTTCAAAGTGAAATGGTCACGCATTTCTTGCCTGTCTGACTGCCATCGTTGACAGAGGAACAGATTAGTAGGTGGAATGTGTGTTCTTTAAACCTACTAGAGGCATTTGACAACGTCCACACCGAGACTGGTTAAGAAACAGTAGAATCCCTTAGGGCCACAACACCAGAGGAAAGGCTGAAGGAAAATACTGCTGGCGTCGTCGGCTCGGGCGGGCGGGTGACCGGCCCCGTCACGCTGCCGGCCTTTATTGCGCCGGACAAGGACGCGCCCGGAGGAAGGATGTAATTTCCTTTTTCTAGACCTGAGGATCCTTACTTGTGACAAGCCATGCGCATATATATATATATATATATATCTATATATATATATATATATATATATATATATATATATATATATTCAAAATATACTCGTGATTCAAGGATATCCTCTTCTGGGTCTTTACCTAATATCCCTTTGCACTGGTGAATGACTCGCGTCTTGGGAACATTTTCATCTTGGGTGAGTTGCTGCAGGAGGGGTCGGTAAGTTGCTCCTCCCCTCACCCTCTCGCTAACACACACACACACACACACACACACACACACACACACACACACACACACACACACACACACACCACCGGGATCAGCCTATTTTGTCAGAGGCGGAAGGGAGGAAGGAATAGGTGAAGAGTAGTGGATAGTGAGGAAAGAGGAGAAAGATAGACAGAACAGTAGAGGGGATGAGATACGTAGGAACAGACTAGAAACGAAAAGCGAGAAAAAGGCGATAAAGAAACACAGGGATAGAGGGGGTGAAACAGGAAACAAACAGAAACAGGAGGAATGAGAAAAAGGAACAGAAAAGAACAGGGAAAAAAAAAGAATAACGGACATGAACACAGAGGGAAAGATAGACAGATAGATAGACATACAGTCAGTAAAGCAATATGAAAAGAATGAAAAGAATAAAGACGGGCAGCTACTTCGGTGGCATCAAGGGTGGGTCATTTTGAGACACGCATGCAAACAGATTTGGGAAAGAAATACAGTAAAAGTCATCACTGGCAACCTTCAGTATCAGGGACGTGGCCATATACTCAAACCATTAAGTTCGACGGTACGATCCTTGAGCACGACGGTACGACCCTCGAGCACAACGGTGCGACCCTTGAGCACGACGGTACGACCCTTGAGCACGACGGTACGACCCTTGAGCACAACGGTACGACCCTTGAGCACGACGGTATGGTACGACCCCATTGGGCACGACGGTACAACCCCCCCTGAGCACGACGGTACGGTACGACCCCCTTGGGCACGACGGTACGACCCTTGAGCACGACGGAACGGTAAGACTCCCTTGAGCACGACGGTACGGTACGACCCCCCTTGAGCACGACGGTACGTGCATTTCTAAAGTCCACGTCAGCGGACGACCCAACTTCACCAAAACCCATTAACCTAGGGAGATTAGTAAGGGGGAGGGAGAAAGGGGGTGCTGTATAACCCCCCCCCCCTTGTCCTCCCTTATTTGTGGCTTCTCCCTGCCTAACCCACTTTTCCCTTCTCCCTCTGCCTGTGAGCAACTGGCCTCCTTGTACGTACCTACCCACTCGTTCGCCCTTAATTGTACCCTCCCTGACTCACCCCTCCCTCCCTCACCCTTCACCTGCTCCTCCCTGTAAACCAATTTCCTCCCTTAAACACCCTTCCTTTCCCTTAAATTGTACCTTAAAAATCCTCATTTCTCCCTTACCACTTTACTCCCTGTCCACCCTTATCTGTTCTCCCTTATCCCGTTTCCTCCTCCTCCCTATGAGGCCACTAATCTCGCTTCCCCCCTTCCCCCTCAGAACACCCACAACCCATCTAGGGAGCAGAGAGAGAGAGAGAGAGAGAGAGAGAAAAAGGGGGGAGAGGGAGCCTCCCGGACTGACGGGGCCAAATCTAGATGGGTCGGAGGGGGCAGGAGAGGGGGAAGGGGGAGAACAGAGAGAGGGGGGAATTAAGCGAAACAAAGGAGTAGCTAATCCTGAAGGACGACCCGGGGGAGCGACGCGGTACATGTAGTCCGGACGGTACGACCCCCACCAGCACGACGATACGACCCCACCTGCGAACCCTGACCCCCCCCCCCCCCCCCCCCCCCCCCCCCCCCCCCCCCCCCCCCCCTCCCCCCCCCCCCCCCCCCCCCCCCCCCCCC
>JAYMFT010162773.1:0-12391 GCA_038088735.1 Panulirus argus | reverse complement strand
GTTCATATTCAAGAAGTTACATTGCCCTTCAGCAACAGACGTAAGATCAAGTAATAAACACTGTTTGCTGGATGATTCATGATTGATTTTTCAATCAAGAACACACGAGAGAGAGGGAAAGAGATAGATAGATAGACAGAAAGAGAAAATCTATCCATGGTCCTGCCCGTCTCCTCTCATGGTTCCGAAGCACAAAGGAAATTGCTCCCTCAATTCTGGCAGCTCCGCCCCGGTCATTGAGAGTCTAGTCTCGTCCCTGTGTCACCGCCGGAGCCCGCCGGCCTCTGCTCCGCCCATACCAGGCGGTCTAATAAAGCCTGGAAGCCGATCTTATTAACGATAAACACTTTTAAGCATCTCCCCTGATGTCCTCCCCAGTGCGTCATCTCCTCCCCAACGCCGAAGAGCTCTCCCAAGGACGATCCCTCCCCACCAAACACCTCTCCCAAGGTCGATCCCTCCCCACCAAACACCTGTAGCAAGTGTGACCAATTCTGGCCTCAGTTGTACATCCTTGAATGTCTCGAATGCCTGCGAGGGAGGTGTCCCACGCCCAGCTCGAGCGTTCGGTCGAAACCCAGCCGGCAGGAGGAGGTTAGTCGTGGACGGGGAGAGTCGGGGGCCGTCCCGGAAGCCCTAGGAGGGTCGTTTAACCTCGAATGACTCCCATGACCCTCCCTCCCTCCCTCCCTGCCCGCTACCACTCTCCCTCCCTCGTTATTGACAGCGGCCGGGACGGGAGGCGGACGACACTTCCCGTCCGATACAGGGAAAGAAAGGAACAAGAGACGGGGGAAATTGGAGTGGAACATTAGAAGCGCCATTCATCCACGCCACTGGCCAATAAAGGCGCCACGGAGAACCAGGGATATCTGCTTCCTCCTGAAGAGCCAAGATACAGGGCAGACCTTATCCTTCACCAGGAGATATCCGTCTCAGACCTGGGTGTGTTCATCAGTACGCATAGCGGCTGGAACGTGAAATACGTTTTCTGTCGTTGCTTCGAGCAGTCTCAGAAGCCCATCATTGATGAGTTACGGCCACCAGGTTCTCCCGTATATCAGGTTACATCTTCAATTTCGGGACCTGCATAACACGTTTACACCCTCCCTGTTGACCGTGCAAGGCTGGGTCACCTGACGCTGGATCCGGTGTCGGTATCAGTTGACGGGCGGGGCCTGCGACTCTCACTGCCTCACTCAGCACGGAACTCATCTTCACCATCGCATCCCAAAAGGGTTCCCTGGCGCATGAGGTTCGTTGCGCTGGTGTAGAATCATACGTATTGTGACCGGTGCGTCTACATGGCATCACTGACGAGAGGCACTGACAGTAACGGTGACATCCTGCCTGCTGTTACACCTGCCGATGGTGTTACACCTGCAGGTGCTGACGCAGGACCTACCGTCACTAGTGTTACACTCTGGGTTATGTAACGCTGGCGTAACAGAGGGCAGAGATATTTTACCAATGGTATAGTGGTTGATAGATACTGAGACACTGAATTCAGTACCCATGAGGGTACTGAATTCAGTCTGTAAGAATTACATTCATGGAGGAGTGATGTCACACCAGAGAAAGTTACATCTTTATGGTAGTGATGTCACGCAAAAGGGAGTAACATCTAAGGGGTAGTGATGTCACACAAAAGGGAGTAACATCTAAGGGGTAGTGATGTTAAGCCTGGATGTTGGTACCACGAAAGTGTGCAACATTGATGGCAGGATGCGCGTTTGCATGTTGAAAATAATGGGACTCGTTGCAAGAGACTGTAAAGTGGTTGTCTCATTTATGGACCTGCAGGAGACGTTAGCCCAATGTACACACTTCTGACGATAAAACGGCATCATCGAATTTGTTTCCGTCGTGAATTTTATCCTAAAATATTTTGTAATCGAGACATTACCGTTTTTTGAACACCAGTAATTTTGGGATTAGATTAGCAATTCGTCCTTTGTGAATTGATTCTCTACGTGTCTGTATCGGTTACGTGAATGTTTCTGGTCGTGATAATGTCAAGAGATGACGCAGAACGAGTAGTTGGCAGGCAGCGTCATCAGCGAGGCCAGTGTAGTATCAACAGAAGAGGCCGAGTATGTTATCAGTAAACGCTAGAATAATTTAGTCTGGCCAGAGGCAAAACTGACCTGCAGTGTTTTTCCAGAGGACGCCAGATTAAAGCAGAATAATACTGGAGGCTCAACAGAACATCAGAATAAATCTGCAGAGTCGATAGCCGACTCTGCGATAAACCTTCCCGCTTTTCAAGCACAGAATAAATCTTAATGCCTAACAAAACATATATAAAGCGGCCGGCCCGAGAGAAGATGCCGGAATACCCCAGCAGGCTCGTTCAGCGCCAGGATACACATCGACGTTTATCGGAATACAATCGTAAACCTGTAGACTCGTCGTTTTACGTCACTGTAAACCAGATGGAGTTGCCATGGCCAGAGTAAACCCTGAGGACGGACACAACACCGGTGCCAGCCTACGTACAAGATGGAGAGTACAGACGAGATTAGCCAGCAGGGCTTTCTGGAAAGTGACGTTATACTTGTAAACTCCTCAGCAGACATAAGAATAAACTAGAGTACTCAACAGACTGGCCTAAAAGAATTGCTGCTTTCTTTAGATGCGAGAATATTAAAGCAAAAAATTGATGTACAGAGAACAGTTCAACTATTCGTCGCTTCACGTTTGTAATGACACTTGAGTCCAGACTTATAGGACCGTGCAAGGAACACGCCTTGCGAATCTAGCATCAAGTCCACGTAGGAAAGCAAAAGAGCGATAGCGAGAGGTTATCGTAAAGGAGCACTTCCTCCTTCCTCCCTCACACACACACCACACCACACACTGGTGCCGGCCATCCACCGGCCCGGTACTGACATAACGTTTTTACGGCCTGGAAAATCGTCTGACACGGCGAGTTGATAGAAACATTTTACTCCAGGTCGCCCCGCGGAATGGCTGGTGGAGGTAGGATAGCCAGCCGGGAGGAGAGTAGTGGGAGGGAACGGTCGAACTATCAAGCGTTATGGGTGGGAGGCTGTGGTGGATCTATTTCTACCTTCGTCAGGGTTCTGTGTATCGGTATGTCCTGCAGCAGGAGTCGGCCTTCCTATTCCTACAGAGGGTCCAGGAAGGTCTCCTGTGTGTTGGGGATTCTTCCTTAGGATAAGGACCAGTCCTGGATACGCCTGGTCCTGGAGAGGAATGCAGACCGCTGCTTTGTGCGGTAATTCTTCCAGAGGTACTGGAGCGGTGCTGGGTGCGCTAGTCCCTCCTGCAGCGGTCGTGTCCTGTGTTACGGGGAGTGAATTTTAGCGTCAGACCCGCGCACGACAACCGGCCTGGAGTCACCCAGGGTAGGCTCCTCCGCTTACGGGCTGACGCTGCTTTCTGACACTGGCCACAACCACAACCTGATAACCACAACCACAACCTGATAACCACGACCACAACTTGATAGCCACAACCACAACCTGATAACCACAGCCGGATAACCACAACCACAACTTGATAGTCACAGCCACAACCTGATGCCCACAGCCACGACCCTGGCATCCACAACCACAACCTGATACCTAAACCACAACCTGATACCCACAACCATAACCTGGTATCCACACCCAAAACCTGGTATCCACAACCACAACCTGATTCCCACAACCACAATCTGACTCACACAACCTGATACCCATAATCACAACCTGATACCCATAACCACAACCTGGTACCCACAACCACAAAAGACACATAAGCCGGCCGGGCGTGGCCAGAGTGGTGACCTCGCGGACCACAGTCCACATAAGCTCAGGTTAATGGCCACTGAGAGGAAATTGAATGCGCAGATTATGTTCCTGGGCCACACTGATGCTTTAACAGTTAAGGCTGTGGCCAGCAGCAGCAGCAGCGGTTATGGACATGCCTTGTGTGGCCAGGACGTATGGAGGGGACGATAGGGTGCGGGCGCCCCTGTATGTGTGGCCCCCCTCCCCGACGGCGGTTATGGCCGCCGCACCAGTATGAATAATCCCGGCATTTCGTGTCGACCGGACTGACTACCTGCCCCCGGTGACCGCCCCTTCCCTCTCCTGCCCTCACCCCTTCTCATTCAGTCCCTTCTTTATCTTTCTGCTGTTTATTACCTTCTTTCTCATATTTCTGTTCCCTTACTTTCTTTCTCATCTCCTCCGAGATATTTCTCTCCTGCCCTCTTCCCTCCACATTCATTTTACTCTTCATTACTTTTTCCTTTACTCTCATTTTCTGAACCACTTTCCCTTTTTCCCTCGTGGCGTCCCGCCTCCATATTCATCCCTTTTCTTTCTCTCCTCTTCGTTATCTATTCCCCCCCGCTCTGTCTTCCCCCTTCTTTCTCCCGCTGGGTCTTCTTCCTCGATTCTCCTCCTGCCTCACCCAGCGCGCCCCTCCCCCTCTGCCTCCTGACTCCTCCAACCCGCCTTTCTCCCCATGTGAACAGCGTCCTGCCAACCTTTGCTGGTTTGGTGGCTCCTCCTCTGCCGCTCCTCGTGCCTCTTATCAACGTCCTCCATCGTCTCCATCACATCTCCATAAGTCTCTCCCTCCCCCTCTTCACAACGCCGTTCCCTCTTTCCCTTCCTGTGCTTAGCTCCCTCCCTCCCCCTTCCGCTGTTGTGGCTGGGACATGAGTTTGCCAGGGAGACACGTGCGGTCACAACACACACCTGGGCTGCTAGGTGTCGGCCATCCCGTCTGTTGAGGTGTGTACTCGCTAACCTCTCCAGCAGCGTCACCCCGGTGTGTGCTCGTCCACTTCCCCCGCAGCGTCACCATAGTGACGCAGATCTACTCTCTCCCTGACTTGCCTAAAGAGTATCACGACAAGATGCAGCAGACCAGAGGATGTCAGCGAGGAAGAGGAGGGTGAGGGACGAGCGAAGTTCGCCCCTCTCGTTGATCGCTGTTATTTCTTGCTGCAATATCTCTCAGATAGGCGGAGGCCGGGCCGGGCCAGGCCAGGCTCTTCCCTCGCTTCGACCTCTCTCGCCCACGCCTGATGTCATGTATACAAAACCCTTGCTCCTTAGGACGCCTGTTCTGCAGATATGTTTAGACTGACACACGCGGCAGAGCTGTTCTCGTCACGCCCGGATCGAGGAGGTGCATACCTTCGGTGCCATCTGTAGGTAGGGCGCTCGTGGCGATGGCCACCCTGCCAGGCGACCTGTGTGCGGCGTCTTGGCCGCTAATGCTGGCGGGCTTTTAGACCGCGTCCAGAACAAAGTGATTAAAAGTGGCGGTGGTGTGGAAGGTCCTCGGCTGCTGCACCTCAAGAGGTTCTCTGATGTCCTCGGGTGGTCGATCACACGGCCCGGTCGGCCAGGGGCAGCAGGATCAGGCCAGGCATCTTGCTGGCCCGTCAGGTCCCTGTCGGGGAGACTGGCATGGCCCCTCGCTGGCCGGCCGAACGCTTGAGGGAAGGGATCCTGACTTGAAAGTCCTTCAAAAGGTGAATCTAGGGGGAAAAAATAAGAACATATTATGCTTTCGCCGTCATATGCTTCTTCATCCCCAAATTCTTAATTCTTTTAAAGGTAAACCTTGCCTGAAAGTATCGTCAGGGGATTTAAACTTTGTGCGTCTCGCGTCACGTCATGCTTCCAGAACAGCAACTCCAAAGATCATGCTCGGATGCATCTTAGCAGACCGACTTTTTAAAAAATTTGAGTGCGTCTAACCGGCAGGTGTTTGTCCCAAGTCCAGTGCTCGGCCTTTCGGGTTTAATTTTTGCGTCCTCAAGAAATGGTCTGCAGGTCGGGGGTTTGGGGGGTCCCTAAGGAGCAAGTCAATGCTTTACTGTAACTTAAAGTAGTTTTCAAGAGCGGGAGTGTAGTGTAGTGTTTATAGTAATTTGTGACAGTACGTACCCTTATACTCATCAGTCTATTGACTATAAAGTAACCATCTGTTGTTTAAGAATGGCGCCATCTGTCGACAAAGCAACACTTCTCAATAATCTCAGAATTTTTTATGTATTTCCTCGCTAGCTGGACCTATTTATCTTGTGGACAAGAAATGCTGTTTTTCAACTTTTGTGAGAGTATGAATGAACGACCCAAAATTAGGGGCTGATGTTTCTCGTACGAAATTCGTGTGGGAGAGTTGGCAGCCGTGGGCCCATGTGGTTGCCAGTGGATGTTGGACACCCGGCCAGGCTCAGGTCGTGTCGACCTCTGGCGAGGAAAAGAAGTTAAAAAAACCCAGGAGTCACTGGCCTAAAGCTCTTCAGTGTGTGTACCTTCCTCCCATGGCGTGATACATGAAGTGGGAGGGAGCGGGATTTGTTGCGTGTGGAGGAATACAGCCATCGCTCCAACATCCCCAGTATCTGGCTCCTTGTGGCAATGGTTCGGAGCGCAGCAGTAAACATGTATATAGCCTTAGTATCAATCAATAATAACGCTCGCCTTTCTCAGCGTACAGTCTCCCAAAAAAGTATCGGTCCCCCTAGCGTGAAGTTTCTAATAATCTACAACTGGCCGACCGAGATTAACACTTGACTTTGCTGCCACCCTGATGCAGTTTAAAACTGCATCTGGGTGGCAGCAAAGTTAAGTTTTAATCTCGGCCGGCCAGTAATAGATTATTAGAAACTTCAGGATCGGGGGACCAATACTTTTTTGGGCGACTGTACATCAGCTGGATTCTGAGTCCGGTCGGCTTCCATAGAGGAACTTCTGCCGTAACTCCAGGTCTTTGCTCAGTTCCTCCACTCTCCATCGTCGTACATTACGAAATGCGCGTATCTGTATTCCAGGATCTATTTTTGTGAAGAAACTATTATAGCCTCGTTTATGAAACAATAGAATGGTGATCAACAGTGACACAGGACTCCAAACAGTGATACATTCACTGTCGTTATCCAGTGAACAAATCCAGTCGTGAGACTCTCTGGCCAGTCAGTCGGACACTTGCAGAAACAGTCAGCCTTTACAGGACAGGACGGTACGACCTTTGTCTATAATGGCCAGGCCTTAGACCTAAGCATTTTGCAAAGGCCAGACAAGTATATCCAAGTCGTTAGTCGTGCTCAAGGGCCATACCGTCGCGCTAAAGGGTCGCATCGTCGTGTTCACGGGTCGCACTCTCGTGCTCAAAGGGTTAATACTGATCTCATTAGAAAGTTTTGACTATATCGGGGTTGTATAGCCATACGGACATATTGCAGGGTATAGCAATGCGGCAAGAGTTATATTATAGTGCAGGACAACGAAACACACACATATATATACACACGTACGCGTGCGCGCGCGCGTACGTGTTTGTTATTCTAATCTTTAAAAGCTCTGCCGAACAAAAGCCAAACGAAAGCAACTGCGAATTGAACTCGGAAACAAACGTCCCAAAAATTTATTTGGTCTAAATTATGTAAAAAAAAAGTTGCGTTGCCAAGTTGCGGCCCAGACCCGGGGTGATTTGTATGCCTGGTCGTCTGCAGGGCCGGCCGGACGCTCGCACGGACCAGCAGACACACAGGAGGCCGGACGGGGGAGTCGATTCAGTTTGTATGTCAAGCTGGCGATTAACTCCTGCAGCACGACGGTACGATACTTAAGCACGGTGGTAACGCACCTAAGCACGACGGGACGGTGCTTAAGTGCGATAATGCGATACTTGAACAGAACGGGTAAGATCCTTGACCTGACCCTAAATGGTTAGATCTAAGGTCAGGCCCTCATGCCCTTAGGGTCGCATCATCCTGCCCAAGGGCCGTAGCGTCGTGCTCAAGGGAGGGGGTGGGGGGGGTGGGGGGGTCGACCTTGGTACTAGAAATCGCTGATGCGCCTCAGTACCTCCTGAGAGGAATGGTACACGGTACAGTCTGTTGACGGCTGCCTCTCAAGTGGTTGCCTGACCTGGGTAATCTTCTCCTGGTACCGCTTGCACCCAGCCCCCCCCCAACCGGGTCTTCCTGTCGCTGTAACTTGTAAACACATCTTCCTGTGGGTATATAGCTCCTGGCCAGTGCGACTCGTAGCGCTTGTGCCTTGTGGATGACAGCGGCAGACGTCACAAGTGGGGCCCGCTGGTTGTAAAGAATCCATCCCACTGGGTGATGGGACGGCTGTGACCCATCCCAGTGAATGATGGGATGAAAGGGGCGGCTGTGACCTATCCCAGTGAAGGGATGGGATAGACGGGACAGGTGTGACAAGGTCGCCGGAATGGGTGTTGGGGCAGGGCGAGTTGCTGTACCCTGTGGTAATAGAGTGTGCGCAGGAGAGCTATTCCCAGCATGGTCCTTAATGACGGTAATTACTGGGTCTGCTGAGAGATGTTCGCACTTACTGCACCTTACGCTTCACTTCGTATTGGGAGGTGATTTTTGCTTCCCGGCCTCACGTGCGAATGTGTGTGTGTGTGTGTGTGTTACTGGGGAGAGTTTTACACTGGAGTCACTCCTATGTGTATACACATAGGACAGTCATGGATCATATATACAAGGTTAAGGTACGGGGCAACACAAGTGTAAAACTCTCCCCTTAACAGAGACAAGCACACGTATATATATATATATATATATATATATAAACAGAAAATTAATTTCATTCCCAAAAATTTTAGCCTGAATCCATTCAAATTGTTATTTACAAGTGTACAGACGGCAGGTGATCATAATACGACCAATTTACTGATGTGTTAATATTTTGGTCAGGGATGATTACCAGATTCTCTCGATGAGTACCTTGTATGACGAGATTAAAAAGATAATTAATTAGAAAAAAAATAAGGCCGACAAGTGAGGTCATAAAAAGTTCAGGGTAATTTCTAGGCTGAAAAATTTTCGCTCCAAAATTGCAAAATAGATTAATGAAGGTCTTCAGGTACGTTTAATCAGCCAGTCATCATTAGATACAGCGTCCATCTGTGTACAAAGTGAGAGTGTTATGTGGTCTTTCGATGAACCTCAACACATGGGGAAGGTGTTAATGGAATTTTCGGTTGATGGTTGTGGCCTGACGTTGACAGCCAGAATGACCCAGACAGTTGGTAGGTCCACAACCAAGCACAACCAACCAACCAACCAGTCAACCAACCAACCAACCAACCAACTAACCAACAAGCCAACCAACCAACCAACCAATTAACCAACCAACCAGTCAACCAACCAACCAACCAACTAACCAACAAGCCAACCAACCAACCAACAAACCAACCAACCAATCAGCCAACCAACCAACCAACCAACCAACCAACTAACCAACCAACCAACCAACCAACCAACCAACCAACCAATCAGCCAACCAACCAACCAACCAAATAACCAGCCAAATAACCATCAAGCCAACCAACCAACCAACTAACTAACTAACCAAGCAACTAACTAACCAACCAACCAACCAACCAACCAACCAACCAACCAGCCAGCCAGCCAGCCGGCCAGCCAACCAACCAACCAAACAACCAACTAACCAACTAATCAACCTGTGGCGCCCATGACAACCAGCAAAGAATGGTTACAAAATATATAAGTATTACTAAGTAATTACCGCAAGGGTTAACCTGACTAACAGTCACAACATTTAAACTAAAAGTCATTATTCAGCAGGACGAAGATCACCTCTTATGAGATGTAAAGAAATTAATCCCCGGAGAAAACGAAGGCGTAAAGCCTTAAGTTTAATTTTAGGTACTAAAGAAAGCGATCTGAAATTAGAAAATTTCTTGATTGAGGACATGACTGCCTTAGATATTTACGTCAAATCCTGTATTGTTCCCCAGCAACTACAGACAGCAAGTAATTAAGAAATGTATTAGCACGTAATTACTTGAAGGATTACTTGCACAATTAATTAACTGCAATAAAGAATTTAATCCCAACATCATTTTTCAGTACGGTATTAAGTTAAGCCAAAAAGTTGTTCCAAAAAAAGTGACTAATTCTCCAGAATCGGTGAGGATGGCGCTTCCCGCTGCCTTCCCCGTGTATTGCACTCCACAGGAAGGCACTGTATACAACACCCTCTGTACTGAGCGATGGAGCGACGCGGCTGTGTGACGTGTGGACTTTACTGTTATGGGACTGAGGTACATGAAGGGCGTAGTCTCCATTTTCTTTTTCGGCCCAGACATCACCTTAAAAAAGTGTAAAAAGAGAGGCGTAAATCTGTAGGGGTTGGAGGAAGGGGGAAAGAGCCATTGGATCCCCTCCCCCCCGCGGGGGGGAGGAGGGGGGGAGGCACAGAAGAAGCAGCCCATCATATTTTTCGATAGCGACACACGCACAACCTCCCCCAACACACCCTGAGTTTTCTTGCTCTCGTCACCTTACTTCTGAGTCCCTGCACCTCAGTGTGTTTCATTTTAAATGAGTCTCGGAGACACAACGGGCGAGAGGCGCTGAGCAAGTAAGGTCATGTTCCTCAGATCACCCATCGGTTCGACAGCTACAGGAACTCTCTCTATTAACCTTAAACACACGAGCGATCTTTGGCAGCCATTGGCAGGACGATGATCCCTTGATGAGGCCAGGAGGACATCGAGGCAAAATCCCCGTAGGCCCGGAGAAGGGAAGAGAAAGTGTTAAGATACTGGAAAAGAAAAAAAAATTATCTAATAACTCAAAGTTTAAGTGATAAACACGATTTTTAAAGAGATCTGATCATCAGTTGCAGTCTGTCCTGTCACGTGGGCTCCCCTTCCCCAAGACCCATCCGAGGGGGAGCCCTGTGGGGGAGCCATAGATATGCCGACCCATCCCCGGGGCCCGTGTCACCTCTTGACGGCCTTGGCTCAGGTCGTTGGACATTTGCAGTCAACCCTCCACGGTGGCACTTCGTGCATCGCTCGCTAACCCCCGCTGCGGTATACCGGGGTGTGCACTGGCTAGAGTGGAGGAGAGGAACACACTGGAACGGACCACGTCTCACTAAGCACGCCATCTGAGAACGGTTTATTGAAGGAGTGAAGTTTTAATGGTTTAGCGGTTTATCCCGAGTGGTACGTAGAATGGGTCATTCTGTAGTTTACGGGCGTTACAGAAGCGCACTCCCAACGCTGAGGAGAAGAGATTTATGAGGTCATTAATGATATGTAATGATATTCAGTTAGTCATTAAAGATATGTAATGATATTTAGTTAGTTAATCATTAGTGATATGTAATGATACATAACTAGCTTACGAAAAACGAGACAGTGCAGACGGCTATACAGAGAGAGGAAAACATGGGATGAATTAACACAAAATTCAGTTAAACATGTCTGGAAATCATGAGAACGTATGAGGACCATAGCTAACTTTTCCTAGATCTGCTGAGCTTTAAGTTTATACGCATTTCTCCTGAAGTCAATTATTTCCTTTACAACTCTCTCATCCGGCAAGTCCGTCAAAATTCACTTGGTTCAGGCGCCAAGGCCGTGATTCGAATCATGTTGCAAGGACGTGGTCGCCTCCTGCGTGACGCCTCGAGAGGAAGAATCTTCGCTAGGACACATCTGTGTTCACCGGAGCACACTCAGCGCACGAACCTCCCAGAAAGTGCGTGTTAACACGAGACCATAACAGTCACATAATTTTCAAGTAGCATCGGAATTGAGGTGAATTTCGGGTGCAACGGGAAGCCGGATTAGTTTTGCGTGGGTCTTATTGATTTCTAGACTTCATTAAACTCAGCTGTAGGGAACGTTACACAGACAAGTAAGAATATCAGACTGAGCAAGAATTCGTAACAATGGATACCAGTTAGAAAAATTTTGAGTCTGAAAAAGGAATAAGTGATTCCTCGCATGAAAAGAGAGATGCTAAGAGAGGCCACAAACGTAGTGAAGATGCGACCAGAATTGTTTTAAGTGTGTATGGGAAGTGCCTGTCATGGTCCGGAGTCTATACGTAGAGTGTCCTGTGCTCCACTGTTCCGGTGTTCTTAAAATGTGTTAGTTGCCATCAGGAGAGAGAGGTCCTGGCCATCAGCGTCACCAGCTACGTAACCAGTCTCATACGGAAATGTGACGGTGCTTCACGACGTTTGTGATTTACGTCACGATACAATGACTGTCCGAAAAGTTTAGATAATTTAACCCATTATTACGTACAACAGTGACGAAAACAAAACCATAATTAGCCAGAGTGCTTGACCTTTCATGGGTAACTCAAACAAAACACCAAATTCGGAGGCTCTCGTGAGGGTAGCCTTGTGAATGGACTGGACAACACAGTACTGCTAGTGAGGTACGTGTATCATTGCAATTTAGGTGTCTTCAGTCTTGACCTGAATTATAGTGGTCAAAATGTCAGTTTCCAATTATACCTTCAATGGGAAAAACTGTGTGTGTGTGTATATATATATATATATATATATATATATATATATATATATATATATATATATATATATATATA
>JAYMFT010162762.1:0-12392 GCA_038088735.1 Panulirus argus | reverse complement strand
TCAGGGTCTCGGATTTGTCTATAGTTTGTATCGTCGTTGTCCTCTAGCCTTTGCCAAGCTGTCTTTGCGTGTGTACTGCGGGAGCTCCAAAGAAAGAGTTCTGTGTCAGTACTGCGGTGTTTCTCCCGTTCCCCTTCCTGGCCCATGTCGCTATATTCATTCACTTTGCTTCACCAACACGGGGGTTGCTGGCATCCAGACCACAAACCAACACGCATGTCATCACTTCCATAACGCTTGCTAAACGCAGCTCACAAAACTTAACTTTTTATTACAGTTTTCCTGTCTTTACACGACAGACTGAGGCAATACACCAGTCATGATTATCCGGGGCCGAATCAGAAGGGCTCCACCAGTCGAGGAGGGCAGGATGGTTTCCAGGGGTCCCTTGACCAACATCATGTGACTGTGACCCACTTTCTCTCCTCTGACACTGCTCCTAGACTTGGCTCTTTTTCTGTTCATTGTGAATGAACTGTCAGGAAACTAACTGAACACACACTTCGCTACTCAGGACACCCACCTCCCCTTACCCTACCCAACCCCTCCTGACCGCACTCTACCACCCTCACCGCTACTTCTTTTAGCGGTTCTGCCGCTGATATTTCTTCTGTCTCTTAGTTTCTCACAAGTCACAGCGGCACGAGGGTCATCAAGCCTGTTTGTTTGTGTTGGGTGTTGGAGCTTTGGGATCGTAAACACCTGATGTGGCGGATTTCTTCCGTGAAACACGTAGTGTACTGCAAAGTTCAGTAAACCACTGGAACTCGTACTGAAGTGCGATAATCCTTACCTGGAAATGAGCAAGTCAGTCAGTATCACGGACTGTTGTGACACACACACACACACACACAAACACACACACACACATATATACATATATCGGAACCTTCACTTTAATCATTCACTAATTTCGACTCCTTTGGGTCTTCCGATCACAGTCTTATCTCTATAGCTTCTTACTGGGGGAACCTCCCACCCAATCTCCCGCTTTTCGAGACTGTAACTCTGGCATCTTTTGAGAGAGCAGTGGTCATATCTGCTCAGCCCCTTTACTTACTTTCCTTGGTCGGGTGCTGTTTCACTGGCTGGGATATCTCCAGCTATGCTGGCCGTATAGCGGAGTTTATCATGGTTGGGATGAGGTCCTTTTATGATACTTATCGCCTCAGGGACAAAGCGGAGCGGGCCATGAAGGTTTTTTCTTCCCCTGGATCCCATTCTGCTTTCATTTCTACTTGACATCATTGCAAAGCTGTTTTTCGTAAGGTCAAGCACATCTCCCAAAAATAAAAATGTGCTGATTTGACGTCCTTCTGTAGCGAATAATCTTCCTCGTCCTTAACCAAGACCGTCTTCGAGAAGTTCAGTAATCGAACCTTTTTTTTTCCAACCGGATCATTCTGTAGCTAACTTTCCAGCAGATAAAAAAGCCACTCTTTTTAGTATCTCATTCTTCTCTAACTCTCTTTTGGATGATTCCGGATCTGTGTCATCCTCCCGCTGAACCTGTGCCCTCTGTATCCTTTTCTGATGCGGGGACATCAGAGTGGTTTCCCAGTTTCTCGTGCACAAGGTGTATGGCAAAGTCGATACACCTCCTCGAATCCTAAGGGAGTATGCCACTCCCTGCTCGCCTTTTTCTTCGCTGTCTTAAAACCTGTGACGTTTCCTTCGTCTATGAAACATGTCTTGGTGCAGTCCATCCCGAAGAAAGGAGACCGTTCTAGTCCTTCCGATTATCGCCCCATTGCTTTCACTACAGTTATCTCCAAGGCCTTTGAAACTCTCATTGACTTTCATTTTCTCAAGCGCCTAGAATCCCATACCCTTCTTCCAGCTCACCAGTATGGGTTCCACGGTGTAAGGTGTACAGGTGACTTGCCCTCCAGTGTGACTCTTAGGGAATTTAGTGAACATTTATCATAACCATCGATATGTAAAAGACATTTTACAGGGTGTATTGCACACAGAAAAAATTTGGGGCTATAGATCAGCCTGGTATTCTTGAGGGTGGCGGATAGCATGTCCCAGAGCTGGGGAAGTTGGGGGGAACGCTCGTCTGTTATGGATATCTGTGACAGAGACTTTTTCATTTTTGCTACACAGGGTTCCTGCAGCATATTGTATAAAACTGTGATCTGCTGTTTGCCCTAGTGTGCTCAAAAGGTATATTAGTTTACTTACAATGGCATTCAGCAAGTAAATCTACATTTCGTAGAACAGATCTCAGAAAACCGTTCCAGCATCCTCCTCTCCTGAGTAGAATTGTTACAGATGCAGCGAAACTAGGCCAGCATCCGCTTTGCTTTTAAGCTCTTTAGTAACGTCGGAAATGATCTCCTCATTAAGGTGACTGGCTTTTGCCTCTCCTCTGTGCTTTCGTTTGTCATAAGGGGATGATGTCGGGTGCCAGTTCCATAGATTTTTTATCAGGAAAAATTAATCATCCCTTTAAGCGAGGAGGCTACGGACGGTTATGTCCTTTACATGTACTCTAAAGTGCTGCCTGTGAACATCGACTGTCCATGTGTGAGTAATCAGGTTCTGTGCTTGGTCAGTATCTTCCATGCGTAATCATTCACCGTTTATGTTTGATTAATCTCGTTCGTGCTTACTCAATCATGCTTCTTGCGCGGGCAAACATATTCCGTTATCATTTATCGTCCATGATTACTTATTTTACATCTGTGATCACTTTTGTTCCATATGTGATCTCTTATGTTCCATGTGTGATCATTTAATTCAGTTTGTAATCAATTATGCCCCATCTATGATCACTTACGCCTCATATGTGATTACTGATAACTCACTTGTGATCGTTCATGTTTCATCTGTCTCAGCTGTGATCATTGATGTTCTATTTGTGATCACTTACGTCTCAGCTGTGATCATTGATGTTCCATCTGTGATCACTAACATCTCATGTGTGATTACTTATACCTCAGCTGTGATCATTCATGTTCCACTCTGATCATTCTTATTCAATCTGTTATCATTTATGTTCCCACTGTGATTAATTATGTTCCATCTTTGATCAATTATGTTCAATCTGTGATCAATGCTGTTCCTCTTGTGATCACCTGTGTCCCATCTGTGATCACTTACGTCTCATCTGTGATCGCTAATGTCTCAGCTGTGATCATTCATGTTCCATCTATTATCATTCGATCAGGTATCATCTTTAATCAATCATGTTCCATCTATGAGCATTCATGTTCCATTTTTGATCACTTATGTTCCATCCGCGATCACTCATGTTCCATCTGTGATGATATATGTTCCATCATTGATCACTTATGATACGCTTGTGACCACTTGTATAACACCTATGATCACTTACGTAACGCTTGCTTGACATCTGTGATCACTCATGTGATCGTCTGTGATCAATACCGAGTCGTCCATGATCACATGCCCTGCGCTGCTGTTCCCAGATCTTCAATTCAATAATCAGACAACCAAATTTCCCTCACAGTCTCGCCGATCGACCCTCACTTACCGTCAAGTCGCTAGACGTAAGGGGGGGGGGGAGGAGGATTACACGACTGAGGGAGTCATGCTGTCTTCACCCTAGTCATTCCAAGTTTCACCCTAGGTTGACCAGCCTCACCCTGTGGAGTTATACAGTCACCCTTATTGGTGTCATACACAGACTAGTCCTGCCGTCATCACTCGAGCTAGCTGCACTGTTCCCACCCTGACTGTACGCTCATCACGCTAGGTTGTCCGTCGTCCACCCTGGCCGTACCGGCCTTGTTCTGTTTATACCTCCCTTATCCTAACTGTGCTGCCATCGTCACCCTATTTGACCATAATTGCACCATCTTCACCCGAAGAACGTTATTTTCACCCTATATGTACCGTCTTCACGCTACTCGTATTATCTTCACCAAATCGTAAGATAATCACCTTGGTCGTACCATCTTCACCCTGGTCGTACCATCTTCACCTTGGTTGTACCATCTCCACCCTGGTTGTACCATCTTCACCCTGGTCGTAATATCTTCACCTTGGTCATGCCATCTTCACCCTTGTCGTACCATCTCCACCCTGGTTGTACCATCTTCACCCTTGTCGTAACATCTTCACCCTGATTGTACCATTTTCACTCTAGTTGTACCATTTTCACCCTGGCTGTACCATCTCCACCCTGATTGTACCATCTTCATCTTAGTGACGCCTTCCTCACCTTAGATTGTTTCCATACTCATCGTACCGCCCTACCCCAGGTGTACCGTCCTCATCTTAGAGGTAACATCCTCGCTTAAGTCGTACCATCTTCACCCTAGTGTCTTGTCACGGCTTTTTCACCCTAGCCATAGCGTTGTCACCCAAGCAGGAAAGTCCTCACCCTGCTCGAGCCTTCCTCATCCAAGTCGTACAATTTCCATACTTCTTGTACCGTCGGATCACCTTACTCATCGTACCATGCTCACCTGACTGTACCACCCTCACTCTAGCTGTACCTTCTTAATGTAACCACTTGCTGTGCCGTCACATCTTCGTCAGATGTCTTTACCCTAATTACACCCCAGTCGTACCATCTTCGCCCCAGTCGTACTATCATGACTTCAGACAAAGCCTGCTCGGTTTCAAGTGCTGGAAATACCAGGCAACTCAACATACATTTTCAGCGGCCCCTTAGCAGTTCACTGAACTGAGGATGAGTTTGATTACCTTCAAGTGAGATTGGATTATCTTACTTGAGGTCGGGTTACTTTCCCCTGAGTGGATTACCTTCACCTGAGGTTGGATTACCCTCACTTATGTGGAGTCGTGGTTAGTTGTAATTAGCTGAACGGTGGTCCAGCTGGAATTAGTTACCACTACATATGATGATGGTTGGTTGTAGAGCATCTTATCGATTATGAGGAAGGAAATTGGGGTGACCATTTTCGCGGTGAAGTGTCCTATTTAAACGCCGACTGACTATGTCACTTGATGGAAATTATAAAAAGTTTCTCTCAGATCCGAGTTCATTAATTTTTGTCACTCATGTTTCTGGTATTCAGCCGTGCAAAAATTTCATAGTTTCGGTTCAGATATTTAGTTCTCGAAAAGGAAAATGATGGAAAGATATTCTTGGGTAAGTAGCGTGAAATGATCAGGTCTCCTGAGTAATCCCGGAGACGAGATACGTCAGGAATGGCGAGCGAAAGCGAGCAGATTGAATCATGATGAGGAAGCACCGACATGAAAAGGTTGAATGCATCTCCCTGTAGCTGTAAATTCTGTGCACTGAAAACTCCGAAGGTGTGTAGTTATACACAGACTCTCACAGCTTGTACTGACGCCTGTGGGATGTGTACACTGTATTTGAACGATGCGTTAGGTATCGAAATGTAGGAATTTCAGGGTATGATTTGCAATAGTAGTGTCGCACATATTCATTTGAAGGTGAGAAAAACAGAATGAAATGCTGTGGGACACAGAAAATTAAGCAATATGTTGAACTGTCTTGCATGAGGAATGAGGTGACAATAGATTCGAGACGCTTCGAACTTTCATGAAGGAAGGGTTGAAGATCGTAAGGAGGAGAAAGCTTAAGAATGATGAGCCGATTGAAGGGAAGGTAGATATAAAAAGGAATTTTATGTAGCTTGTATATCGGCTTAAAGTAAAGGAGGTCGAGGGGTCGGGATAACGGTGATACGGAAGCGTTTTTATATGTAGAGAGGAGGGGGTGAATGAATGAAATGATTACGTGTCCAAAACCCACACTGTCATTACCTCTGTAGTAAACAGTCAGTTAGGATAGTCCCTTGTAGTAGAGGAGCTATATTTAGACATGTTTCCATCATTTGAACCCAGTTTCGAAAATGTTTCACCGCTGTTCGATATTTTCGTTTTTCTCGAATCTTTAAAAGTACGAAGAATAAATAACTTCATGGAGTCTCATTAAGGAAATATTCAAGTAACATTTATCAGAGGAAACCCTTGAAAAGAATGCGAAGAGTAAACGAGTGCGATAGAAAATAAAAGATTCGAAAATGAGATTTTCTGTCGCTTACAGCCGGTACGAGATGGGTGTCCACCATGAAGAGAGAAACAAATCAGACTTTGGGCCCGAACCGCTGGGGAGGGAGACGAGTAACGGGGACCGCACATGTCATACATCAGGCAACAAAACCTCTACAGAGATCAAGGGAGCTCATGTGATGAAAGGGGAACTCTGAATGGTCTGCTAATGCATCTGTACGGTGTATGTGTGTCAGGCATGCTTGGTACCAGAGGTAACGTCTTAGTAGCAGATTAGCGGACGAATTGAAACTCTTTACAGAGAAGGCAGGATAGCTGGTGAAGAGTGGGTATATCAGCTGGTGGAGGGCGGCAGTACTAACGGGTATAGGACAGATAAATCAGGGGTCTCCTCTTCTGTAATTTCCATCCTCAGTGAACGTCGTTTCTTGGACCGCCAAGAGTCTGTGTATTGGATCTGCAGTCGGGGCTGTTGTGTGAGGTAGTGGAACTGAAAGGGTTGCGTGCCTCGTACAGAGCGAGTGTGGCGTGTCTGAGTGCGGGAGTGAGTGGCTACCGAGTTGAGGAAGGATCATCTTGGGGGTTGAGGAAGATCCTTAGTTGTATTTCTATTGTTTCTGTTTATCATACAGACTTCAGATAGAATATTTCTAGATACTAAGAGCAATCAGCCTGAGAGGAATTGAGAAGTGATGATTGACTGACTTCAGTCTCCAATGGATCAGGTTTTACCTGTATCACTAACGAAAAATTGGATCAGGTTTTAGCTTTATCACTAATGGATCAGATTTTAACTTTTTGCAGTACAGTATTGAGAGGCGAATGGAGGAGTTCGGAAAAAAAAGGTGAGAAAATGTGTGGCGTCACTCCATTTTTGATGTGCAATACAAGCACTGCATCAGTAGTGATGTTAAGTGACGTGAAAATATTCTTTACAGCAGTAATTGGTAGCAGATGCAACAGATGGGAAGGGACATCACAAACGTCATTAACGATTCTCCGTTTCTTGTAAGCATCTGTTGCCAGACAGTGGGAAGAGCAAACCGAACTTAAGACGATGTTCAAGAAAAACATAGAAGGGAAGATGTATTCTTCGAACACGTTGTGACTACATAGCAATAACAATAATCATTCCAGACACGAATACATAGAGCTGAAATGAATGAGACTCCGGACCAATCTAGACGCGGGCGCGCGTGTATCTGTGTGCGTGTGTGCGTGTGTGTGTGTGTGTGTGTGTGTGTGCAGTACCTGTGGCTTTGATCTGGGTGTGTGCACATAGAGGAAGGCAGTGGGCATGCCAGATTGACACAGGATAATGCAATAAGAGCACATAAGTGGATTTACAGCATGTGCAAATGATAACTGCATCAAGATGTCCTGTATATGTCAATTTATTTCTGTCTCTGTCTATCTCTGCATTTGCCTGTCCATCTGTCTACATATTGAGCTATCTGTGTGTATTTATTTCTGTATCTTATTTGTTAATCTGTTCGTTTTCTGTCTATCTATCTTTTTATCTATCTGTCTTCCTATCCATCTGTCTTCCCATCTATCTATCTGTCGGTCTCTCTTTCAGTTAATCTATCTATCTACATCTATCAACCTAAATTATCATTTTCCATACTTATTCACAGTTTCCAACGGTAGCGAAGCAGCACCGAGAACAGACGAAGAAAAGGCCTCATTCTCTTTCATCGACTCCTTAGCTGTCATGTGTAATGCACCGAAACCACAGGCCTCAGTCCACACTCAGGACCCACAGACCTTTCCATGGTTTCCCCGGCTGCTTCGTATGCCCTGGTTCATTCCATTAACAGCACGTCGCTCCTCTGTATACCGCGTCGCTTCAGTTTACTCGGTGTGGTGTACACCTTTGACTCTGCACGTTCAGGCCTCAAGCACTCAAAACCTTTTTCACTCCATTCTATTTCCAGTTTAGTAAGGGTGAAAGGAAGATGACAGATTTTCACCTTTTGCCTCCACCACGTAATGTTCAAACATCCCACCTCCCGCTCCTCTGGGTACATTCCTATACAGGCATCTCCTTTGCACGCACATCAATCAGCATGTAATACAGTAATGCAGGCTGGCCATCTTCCTTACTCACCCACGTACCCTTATGTACTTCCCTCTTCTTAAACCAGGTATTCCCAGTCACCAGCCCTTTTTCTGCACACAGCTCCAGAAGCTGTTGACTATTTCTGTTCGCCCTACTGAATACCCAGCCCATGCCCCTCAGTAATACCCTCTTCTGCCATGACTCACTTCCAGTCTTAAATCGCCCGTCACGAGTGACACGCACTCACCGCTCCTCATTTTATCGTTCTTCTTGTGTCCAGGTGCAAAACACTAGTAGTCACTCATCTCTCGTCATCCACTTTCATTTTAACCCACATTAGTCTGGGGCTTGCTTCCTTACACTTTTTCACAGTAGTGCTACCTCTTGCTCAGCTCTCGCCCTCCCACACTGACCCTTAAGCTTACCCCTAAGGCATTTCCAAACCATTCTTCCCCTTTATCCTTGAGCTTTGTTTCACTCAGAAATAGAACATCCAGGTCCTTTTCTTCAAACACACTACTAAACTCTCCTTCTTTCTTCTCATCTTTGTTAAAGCCATAAACACATTCAGACACTCTTGTCTGAGCCTTTGAGGAGGATGAGCACTCCTCGCTTGGCTCCTTCTTGTGGTCCATCTTTAGAATTTAAAATACAAGAAGGGGGGGGGGTTCAGCCCCCGGCTCCCGCCTCTTTGTATTTGCGACACGTAGGGAATACTTTCTTTGTACCCAGTACCCAGGAATATTTCTATTCGTACATATTCGCCATTTCCCGCGTTAGAGAGGTAGCGTCAAGAACAGAGAACTGAGCCTTTTTATTTTTCTATTTATACTTCAGTCCTCTCCGTCCCAGGTCTGCGTTTATATATATCCGTTCATAAACGTGAGTGCTATTCTTCTGGTTGCCAAGAATGTATCAAGTGCTCTGATAGTTATCAACAGTCGAAGATCTTGGTCGCAATCTGTTGTCTTTATAACTCTCCTCGGATAACGTTCGTTTCCTGAGGTCGTCTTGATCCCTTCCCTATTCCTGGTGCGTGACACGTACTTTGATTAAGCTTCGTTATGCACCCGTTCAGTTTAGCTGCTGGAGCATCTAGATTCTCCTGCAATGTTTCACAATCTTTCACATCACTAGGTCTTACCTTTATGTTTATATCATCTCCGAACATACAAACACATGATAATCTCCTTGCTACTGGAGGTAGCGCATCCTTGTAGCTGCAAGAGCTCCTGGAGAGAGGTCTTGGTTAACACAAAACACAAGGAACTGGTGTTACACCTGGAAAGGGGTCCTGAGGTTGTATAGAAGAAGACCCAGGAACGATCCTTCTGGCGTTCATTTAGTGACTTCCTTCCTCGACGGACAGTCACCTCTTAATCACAGTTCTCGTCAGTCTTCCACTCAAGTATCACCTGATTCATCAGTTCCTGTATCCATGCTCGAACTAATCTTCAAATTGTCTTACATACTGGGCCAGTCAGTAACACTGGTCTGTAATTGAGCTGATCATCTTGATCTTCCTTTTTTATATCGTGGAGTAATGTCTGCACGTGTTCAGTCTATCTGGGCTGTGACCGTTGCCTTCGACTCTGAATGTATTTCACTGGCTCATCAGACTCCGACACACACACACTCGTGATACTCTGTCTCGTTCTGGGATATAGTCTTATTTTCGCTGGTTTAACAGTGTCACACTCAACAATGGCAGTTCCCTCCAAACCATCTACTTCCGGAGGATTTATATCCTCGTTTGTAAATAATGGCTGCAACTCATCGTTCATTACTTAAAGCATTTTTTTTTTCTCCCACTTTGTCTAAAACCTTCCCCGTCATCAGTCCATGTTAGCGACATCTGTTGGTCATCATTCACTTTGCCTCGGGTAAGATAATGGGATTCTCTCTAATCCATAAACCTATCCATTTGTTGTTGACCTATATTTCTATGGAAATATTGTATAGAGATGTAGATAATTGTGCGTAGAGAGAGAGAGAGAGAGAGGTAATATACATCATTAGTATTGTGATTCCCTGGCTCTTCTGCCGTTCACATCTACAGGTTATCGTGATCAGGCGTTACGCGGCCAGAGGAAGGTGCTTCCTTCCATCTTCCCGCCTGTACGAGGACGTCACCCTCGATGGGAGCAGCACTCTCCCTCTCTCTCTCTCTCTTCTCTCTCTCTCTCTCTCTCTCTCTCTCTCTCTCTCTCTCCTCAGCTCTCCCTCCAACCTTCATTCTTCATTTTCACAATATCGACTTCATTTTCCTTGGACGTTCGCTGCATCCCGTTCGTCTTCATTGCTCTTCAAAAAGTTCCCTCATGCTGACCGACCACATGTGGCATAGTGTGCTAGCTCTGGCATAGTGTGATGGTTGTGGCATAGTGAGCTGGTTGTGGCATAGAGTGCTGGTTGTGGCACAGTGTTTTGGTTGTGCTATAGTGTTAAGGTTTTAAGACAGTGTTCTGGATGTGTTAGAGTGCGTTGGGTGTGGTACTGTGTGCTGGGAGTCGTAGAGTGTGCAGGGTGTGCTACAGTGTGCTGAGTGAGGGAGGTACTAGTGCTGGTACGATAATGATAATATAACTCCACGTTCCTCTCTTAGATGTTGAGATCTGAGTTAAGCTTTCAGTAGATCACATGTCTATCTATTTCATCATTCGCGATTATGTACATGTTAATTTCCTATCTTCTTTTTTCCTTCTTCTCTGAGACACACAAGACAACACGAAAGTAGATTTCTTTCAAAGACATCGCCTCAGAAAATATCTTACATTGAAACAATCTTTAACCTAAAAAGACCAGCAGCTTTCATATTTCTAAAAGACTAACAGGTTTTATGCTTAAATTCTCTATAAGGTTCGTTAATTAATAAGACCTCCCACCTCATACTTCCGGATAGGCTGGCATGAGGACCAGAGAACCTAATGCCCACTGAGCTCCCTCCCCCTCGCCCTTGATGGCCCGCCTCTTGATTAAAGCGGCCAGGAAGGAGCCCCAAATCTGATTACTGGGGATATTAATTCTTCAATTAGTAAGGTGAAGTGAAGTGGGTCATTGTTGTCAGAGTTTACCACCCCACTTTCCCTTGTGGCCACTCACCTTCCACCTGCCCTGGTGGCCATACACCTACTATTTTGGCCACCCAGCTACCCAGATGGCTACTCGCCAACTCTAGTGGCCACCCACATGTCTTATTGGTCATCCACCAGCCCTAGTGGTCACCCACTTGCATACTGGCCTCTCACCTGCCCAACTGGAACCACTGTCGAGACACAATATGCTTGAATCTCACAAAACGATGTGATAATCTATCAAATACACATAAAACAGGAAGTTTCCAGTAGTCGGGTTGACTCTCACTCTGTCGTTTCCTTCGTTCTTACGGTGATGGATAAGGTACTGCCGCCCGTCTGAGAGCCACGCCCGTCCGCCCACCATCTCGTGTGGAGGTTACAAGCCTACTTTATTCTTATACAAAGTGTTTAGCTCACCCGGTGCTGTAACTCACCAAACGTGTAGCTTAACAGGTTTGTAGTTCAGGTGTATAACTTTACAGATGTGTAACTCACAAGGTGTGTAGCTTACCAGGTGTCTTAACTCACCAGGTGTGTAGCCTACCAGGTATGTAGCTCACAGGGTGCGTAACTCCCCGCATGTGTAGCGTAGCGGTGAAGGCTATGAGCTGGATGGAGCGGCCACTAGCTGGTAACGCATTTTGCCAACGTACTGTGCATGTGTACTGAGAGGATGTACGTGGGTCAGGCCGACAGGGCTGTGGACATAACGAGGTGGGCCGCGTGGTTACCTCATTGCAATATGCGTCTGTTCACAATGTCAGGTTACACAAGTCTCTGTGGGGTCAACCTCTGACATCTTCCTTGCACGCTGACTTCGCTACAGGCCTTAGTGATGCGGGACTCCGGCGCCTCCGTGACGCCTCACCGAACCAATCAGTCTACAGGGCTCGACTACCCCCGCAGGTCCATCACCTCCGCAGTCCTCCTCTGCCTCGACTCTCTCTCTCTCACCAACTCTCCCCTGGGGGCTCGTTTGAACTTTCCAGTTTATCCTTCTCATGTCAAAGTGAAATCTCGGATTAACTGCAAGGGACTTATCATTGAATAAAAAGAAAAAAAAAGAAATATATATATATATATATATATATATATATACACACAAGGAAATGAAAAATACGAAGTGTCAAGTGTTTGCGTATGATTAAATCATCAGAATTGAGTACTGATTCAGAGAACAAGAGTTTGATATACCAGCTGCCATTTTGCTTCTGTTTATTTTTTCCATTCTTGACGATTTAATTATACGAAAGTGCTTTGCACTTCGTATT
>JAYMFT010162751.1:0-12392 GCA_038088735.1 Panulirus argus | reverse complement strand
AGCTTTGTTCAGGTGCCAGTATTTACGCTTAGAAAGGGCTGCTGGAGGAGAAGGTGCAGTTAGAATAGATACATTTACAAGAGTATGATCAGATGAACCAAGTGGGGGCGAGATTGTGTGATTACATTGCCCTTTTCCCTTCCCTTGGCACTATGCCTTTCTCTGATGGCATCTTGAACAGCAATTCAGATGGTTTATCCAAAATATCTGCACACATCTTTGGTACATACGATAAAATTCATCAGGGTCAAGTCCTTTTACTATTCTGATGACAACTTTTCGAGAAATCTCAACAATTTCCAAAACCTCCATCCCATTCCAACTCACTAGTGTTGGAACTATGATCATCTTTCACTGTGAAAACTCTTTCGAACTTGTTATTCAGTTCCTCACATATCTTTACATAATCCTCTACATTTTTTCCCTCTGAATCCCTTAGCCTGATAAGCTGATTCTTAACTGACAAATGATTCCTGATGAATTTATGGAAAATTCTGAATTTTCATCCACTATGTCCAAAATGTTCTTTTCAAAGTTTCTTTGTTCCTCTTTTTATATCCTTCTATTCATGTTCTGAGCTCTCTTATACCTTGCAAATGCTGGCAGGCTAAGGTGCCATCTACATCTTCATCACTGCAAATCTTGAACCTCCTTTACTTTATGACATCTTTTATTAAACCATTCCTTCCTCTTTCTACTCATACTTTCTGTATTAGAGGCTTGAAGTACCTATGCCTCTACTCCCTCATTGTAAATTTCAAAGAACTTCTCAACACAAAATCTGGTTCCTAGCTATTGAATTCCATTTCTCTATCTATGTTACCACAGAAATTATTGAGGTCAGTGCAGTTCCTGCAATTATATCCCCTCCATTTCCTGTCTTTCCTTAGCTCTTTAAATGTCTTATTTTTACCACTTATTCAAACTTGAGCATTACATGATTACTTATCCAGCTGGAGTATGGTATATAATGTTTTTAAAATCCATGCTAATATGATTGAAGTTAAGATCTAGTAATGATGGTGCATTAGTCCCTCTCATCCTTTTGCACTCTACATCATGGTGGTACAGAAATTTCCCTTATACACTCTCAAAAACCTACTCCAAGACTTCATATCACCATAAGAATCTAAATTACCCTAGTCTGTCTCTTTAAAACTGAAATCCCTCATTATCAGTAATTTATCATCTCTAAGGAGTGAATGTTTCTTTGCTTCAGGTACTATCATGATTGTTCCTTCATTGTTATCATTCTATGCTTGTTCTGGGTCACTGCAATTCTTTGGAAGATTACAATATAACAACACTATGCCCTTCTTCCTTACAGTTGCTATTCCCATTATATATATTCTGAATGGGCCCTCTTCCACTTTTTCTTGAAACTTCAGGCTCTCTTTTATGAAGAAGGATAATTGTCACCCTCTTTTACCTTCTCTTTCCTTTTCTGCTATCATGTATCCCTCTGGGCAGAACAAGTGAGAGCTCTTCTCTTTGGTAAGCTTAGTTTCCATGACTCCAATAATATCAGTTGTACTTACCCTTAAATGATTCCTAAATTCCAGTTCTTTATCACTAACTATAAGTCCAACAGCATTCAAATACATTACTTTCAGTCTGATATTGCCATCTCCTAACTCTCCTACCCTGTTCTGACTGGATTTCTCCGCCCTCTTGTCATGTATGGCATCTCCAGTTTTTTTGTCTACTGACTGTACTCTTTGCTTATCTTCTTATCACCCTTAGATTTGTCATACTTAATGAATATTCCTCTGACTTCTGCCAATCTTTTAAGATTATCTTTTCCAAGTACTTACTAACTTGATGACTCCATGTCAAACATAACTATAAGAGACTGCCCTCTTTTGTCCTTGTTATATGCATCCTCCTAGTTTTCTCCTTTCCTTTATCATGGAATTTGCTTCTAGCAGCCATAGCCTCTAGCAATCCTTTAATGTGCATTTCCTCCTTTTTTCCATTTCTTCCTTGTCATGTAAATGATCTCCTTCTAGGCCAAAAATATTACTGATTTCCATCTATAACCTCCTGCTCTCCTAATCTTTACTAAGCTTTCTAAATTTTGGTGCCACCCACTTTTAAGCTAGATCCCACAGTGTGGTAATGTTAACTTTTGTGTCTCTTAACTTCCTCATGGTGAGGTGCCTGAGGAAGGGTAGAATGTATGTATGGTGCTACTTTGTAAAAGCAAGAGGGCAAAGGTGAGTGTTTAAACTACAGAGGTATAGGTTTTTTGAGTGTACATGGTAAGTTGTATGGGAGAATGGTGATTGAGAGGATGACACATTCAGAGCATCTGAAAAGGGAGGAACAATATGGTTTCAGGAGTGGAAGTGGTGGATCAGGTTTGTTTTAAAGGACGTGTGTGAGAAAATTAAAAACATAAGGATTTGTATGTGGCATTTATGGGTTAGGAGAAAGCATGAGACAGGGTAGAGAGAGAGATGTCTTGTGGAAACTCTTACAAATATATAGTGTGGGAGGAATGCTATTAAAAGCTGTGAAGAAATTTCATCCAGTGTGGAAGGCATGTGTATAAGCAGAAAGAGAGGAGAGTAAATGGCTCCAGGTGAAAGTAGGTCTGCAGCAGGGCTGTACGACATCATTATGACTGTTGAATTTGTCTATGAATGGGGTGGTAAAGGAGGTATATGCAAAGGTCCTGAACTGAGGAGCAAGTATGCAGGCTGTAAGGGTTGAGGGAGCCTGGGAAGTGTCATTTGTTGTTTGTTGGGCAAAGGAACTGGTTATTTGGGGTGTGAGTTTGAATGGAGAATATTTGGAGGAAGTGAAGTGTTTTAGATACCTGAAACTGGACAAGGCAGTATATGAAACAGTGGAAGTAGAAATGAGCATAGGTTTGGTGAAGGGGTGAAGGTTGTGGAAGGATTGAGGAATATGTGGAAAGAGAGGTCATTATAGGGGAGAGAAAAAAGAAAATGGGCATGTTTAAAAGTATGGCAATCTTGACAATGATGTATGGATGCAAGGCCAAGGCTATAGATGAGGCTGTGCAGAAGAGGGTGGATACACTGGAAATGAGAACAACAAGTAATGTGAGGTGGTATGATTGAGTAAGTAATAAAAGGGTATGAAAGAGGTGCAGTA
The DNA here is from genome assembly GCA_038088735.1 of Panulirus argus. Taxonomy (NCBI): domain Eukaryota; kingdom Metazoa; phylum Arthropoda; class Malacostraca; order Decapoda; family Palinuridae; genus Panulirus; species Panulirus argus. Next base: position 9,269 of record JAYMFT010162751.1, on the reverse strand, counting down.
ATAAGAAGGGCATGGCTGAGAGAGCTGAAAAGGGTGTGCTAAAATGGTTTAGAGATATGGTGAAAGTGAATGAGGAATGACAAAGATGACGCATGTCAAAAGTGGATGGGAAAAGATCAAATTGGAGATGGAAGGATAGAGTGAAAAAGTTACTGGGTACTTGGGTCTGATCATGCAGGAGGGTGAAAGGCATGCACAGGAAAGAGTGAACTGGAGCAATGTAGTATAAAGGGGGTTACATGTTCTCAATGGACTGAATAAGGGCATATGAAGCATCCAGGGGTAACCCAAAAAAGCTTTATGAGGTCTAAATGTGGAAAGGAAAGTTCTGGTTTCAGTGCATTACTCATGAAAAAGAATGACTGTGAGCATATGCAGTCTTTCTCAATCTGTTTTTGGAGCTAACTCATTAATGCAAGAAAACGTGAATAAGTATGAAAAAAAAAATCTGTTAGGTATAATCAATAGTCGTTATCATATCAATAAAATCAACACCAAGGTAGAGAGTAACTTATACCTGTGAGCTGTATGTTCACAGTCATTCTTCATCTCTGTACTCTAAGATGGCTGCACGTTTGGATGTTTGGAGCCCATATTGAAGAACCTCAAGTGTTATGGTCTAACTCAGTGAAGGAATATGCTTTTCTAACACTGTGGCATTTTTTCAATTTGTGCGGCAAAGGAAAATAAAGACCAATCACAGGGTTAAGAGAAAGAGAGAGAGTACTACCTACCTATGAGTACCTAAGACTAAATTCTAACAGAATGCATGGCTAACACATACCACTCACCACATGTCCTGCTTGCTGAATTATATGGTTAAGATGAGATCATTATATTTTTTGTTTATGCAGTGTTTTTCAGAAATGCACCTTCAATGTAAAGCAAAGGATATCTGTATACATATAAAGCACAACTGAATACAAACAAGTGGAAATAAACAATTCAGACAATTCAAACACATTAAACATGTAAATCTGGGTGAAAGGAACATATGAACTATCATGAGAGGTTGAAAGAATTCAAACTCCAGAGTCAGGAAAGAAGAGCCATATAAGTGCCCAATTTCAATTACTACTAAATAAAAGGCAAGGAAGTAATGGAAATTCATTTAGTTTCAAAGTAGTTACTGTAGTATTATTGCTTATATCTTTCTATCTATCTATCTATCTATATCTCTGACGCCCGTTTCAATGGAGCTCCCTCGAGGGGGTGGTTACCGCAATAGCACTTCATTGCTGCTGCTTAGCCTTTAGTGCCTCACCCTTAACAGGCCACTGGCAGAGGGCAACTCTAACGCAGTATTTACAGAGGCTCCTACCTAATGTTCCCCATGACTACATCTATCTAATTCTCCTTCCTACTACCTGCTGACTTACTTCTATCTTATTCTCCTATCTTCTACTTCTTCATAATGTTTCTACTTAATGCTCCTCCCTAAATGCTCCTACCTACTACATCTAACTAGTGCTCATACCATTTAGCCAAAAGGCAGGGGTAACCCATAGTGCTAACCACAGGAAAATCTAGAATTACAAAAAATGAGCTGTATGAGTTTAGTGTTGTCATGTGTTATGTATGACAAGAAGAGGCTGTATGTTTGTAGACAGAATGCCAATACTCCACGTGTGAGTGAGGCAGAAGGAAAAGACATCTACCTGGGTCAGAGGAGTGTAACTTGACAATCACTGAAGTACTGGTTCACTAAGTGGCTGTCACTAATCCTTCCAATACTCAGGCAGGTAGTACTGGTAATATACCTTCCTGGCCATTGGCTGCCTACCAACTACCGTAAAAATCATGTTTGTCAATTCACATGTATAAAGTTCTCCATTTGTAAATTATGGATAAACTCTATGTAAACAACATATAAATAATATATATTTGTGTGGTGTGCTTAATGGATTTCGTGTGAAATCATGTTAAGAAAGAAATCATAAAATGCGAACTCTACTTAGGTGTATATAGTATGAAAGCACATTGAATAAAACAATTCTCTTACACTAGCCATCCAACCAGTTTCTCCACCATGGTCCACTCAAAGCCCTTCTAGACCAATATAGAGGAGAGCCTACAACTTTTTTCATTACTTATATAATAATGACATATTCTATTAAGGAAAAAAAAAACATGATTCCCACCAGTGGAGAGAGTCATTTTTGATCAACCATATATCACAAGGGATAAAAGCACTCCCCATAAAACCAGGTTTAACAGTTATGTAATGTGGGATGTGGCAAAAAGAAACCGTAACATAAGTCAAGCAAAACATGTGGTGAGCACTATGTGCTAGTCCCACCTCTAGACAAATTTCATTGTAAGTACTCAAAAGTAGGTAGGAATAAGACCCATCATATTCTTCTCTTGTGGTTCCTCAGTATCACCATCACTGTCCTCAAGTTTATTTTCTGCGGGGTGCATTATCACGCTAACAATTTCTTCATCTACCATTGGTAGGACTGCAGCACCTTCATTTTCACAATTCATACTTTCCATGATGTCATTTTCACACAAGTGAAATCAGTACTGCTGCTTGCATCTTCTCACTTGAAATTCTGAAGCATTCCAGGCTGAAGTCACTTTAAGAGTCAATGAACACTGAAAGTTGAGTGTCAAAGACTCCCATGGTTATGCATGTATATAAAGGCAATTCTTGATGCCAAATATATTCTTGAGTGTGACAAGTACACCAAAAAATAAAATCAGAATTAACTAGAAGTACAGCGAGAGGAACATTCCAAGTCAAGATGCAGAGAACAATTACCCAGAAGAACAATCTTACAATCCTCCTATAGCCCAACCTTAAGGCCTTATCACTACGTCTCCATCACAAAAGGATTCTTAGACTACTCAACATTCAGTTACTTAGTGATCCAGGCCTGCTTATAACTTATTACTTCTCCAAATTATGAGTAACTTCTTTACTCCTCTTAGGGCATGCAGATGAGCATTCTTAACTACTACAAGCATACTACTATTGTCTGTGCCAGCAGTATTTATACACAAAAGCAGTCATTCTTTTTTGCTTCTTGAATGCCAAACACTGAATACTCATCTAGAAGAGCATGCATGTTTCTTGGATAGCAAAGTAAGATGAATCTGGTCTCATCCATGCTACAGATCTGTTCTGGAGTAAGGTTTTGTCTTTCCCTTACTTACAAAATTCATCATTATACCTTTATCATACTTTTCAGCAGCCAGTTTATCTACCAAGAGTTTCTCACCACATATTTTGAGGTAGTGACTGCAACCATCTTACAAATCCTGTTCAAACTCTTTAGCCTTTTGACACAAAAGTTGCCTACAATACATATATCTTCACTGTGAGATTGTTTAAACCACTCATACCTAAGCCTATCAATGTCAGCCAATCTAGCAACATGAGCTGATTTACGATAAGCAAAGCCCTAATTAGATTTACTCTCCACATAGGATCACTTGGTAATGCTCCAATGCATCCTAATCAACTTACATTAGATCTTCAATATCTGCATTATGGTAAGAGCAATATGCACTTTTACTCAGAAGCCCTTCTGATGCCATTAAAACGTAAATAATTATAAAAAATATCACACAAAAAACAGCTTCCCTGGAGTTTTACTGCCATGTGCTCATTTAATGAGAGCAATGACTAAGATGTGGCATGCACCATAACAGTCCATGCTAAACAGACTGGCAAACTCTGGAAACTCTTGTTCTAAACTAGCAGTGATCTTAAATGTGCTGCACCATGGATTTTAAGAGTTTCTGGTTTTTAGAAACAGGGATTTTTTATGTTCTACTTATGCCGACATCAGGACCTACACAATCAAATATAACTGTTTATGAGCTTCTATGATGAGAAAAATGTCCCTTTGATTTTCTAAAGAGGATGTAATCAATAACATTAACTTTCAAACACCTAATTAGTTTGTATATTACCAGTACTACCCACCTACGTATCAGGAAGGTTAGTGACAGCTGCTCAATGAGCCAGCACTTCAGTGGTTATCATGTTGCACTCCTCTGACCCAGGTATCTGCCTTTTCGTTCTGCCTCAACCACAGGTGAACTAATGTCATTCTATCCACAAAAATACAATATCTCTTTGTCATACATAACACTTGACAACACTTAACTCAAACAGCTCATTCTTCATAACTCTATATTTTCTTGCGGTAAGCACTATGCACTAGCCCTGCCTTTTGGCAAAATGGTAGGAGCAGTAGATAGAAGTAGTAGGTAGGAACATTAAGGCAGGATCATTAGATAGTAAAAAACATTATGCAGAAGTAGTAAGCAGGAACATTAAATAAAAGTAGTTAATAGGAGCTTCTGCAAACATGGTGCTAGAGTTGCCCTCTGCCAGTGGCCTGTTAAGGGTGAGGCACTAAAGGCTAAGAAGCAGCACTGGTGTTCACTAGTTATGGAGACTCTACTTCCGTGGCCACCCTCTTGAGGGCGTTCCAGTTGGAACTGGCATGAGAGATATAAATAGACAGATATAAATATCTTTAATACTACATCAATTTCTCTGCAAATGAATCTTTATTACAAAGCACTCAACTTCCCTCTCTCCCTTAATGCATCTTTCTGGTTCCTGCAATTACTTCTCTTTTTCTCTTCCTTTCTTTCTTTTACTGCTCATTTCCCAAACATCTATGTAGAGGTCTGCTCAGATTTTTTCATAAACCTAAAATGTGTCTGAAAATCTACAACCTAAGAAAGCATACACCAAACAAAACCATATATGCCCACTATTGGCTCCCTACTAGGGTGCAAGTTACTAGTACTAAACTTACAACGATAAGAGTGATGAAACGATAAAGTTATATTGCTTATACGCATATCAACCCTTAAGCTAAGCAGTCCATTTGAAATGATGGTCAACCACTGTGAAAATAAATTAATGAATATATCTACATCACTAATTATGGAAGAAAATATCCAAAAGAGCAAAACACTTTCTCTTCATTGGTGTGGGAGAGGGCAGTAAGTTGACAAGGGAGAACCCTTGCTAGTGGCTCCATATGGATGCTCCATAACTATGAATGTCTTCCAGATGTGATTGTGTTCTCCATACAGCTCAATGCATTACACACTATGATATTTGCAAGCATGATTTTAAGCATCCCATACACATCATTTACATATCATTTATATATATGTATTCTTATACACATTATTTATGAATTTACTCATCATTTATGCACAGAATATTATTCACACAAATATATAAAATTATAACCTTATTTTCATAAAAAATATAAACATTAATACAACAGAAACTGTTTTTTTATTATAAAACTAACAACAGAAATTGACAAGTAAATCTGACTTCCAACCACCATGACATAAATACACTCTCTGATGATTTATGGGTGATAGTGATGTGTAATGTTTTTTCAACTGTATCATTATGTTGCTAATGACATCTATGGATAAAATCTAGAATTCAAAGAAGGGTTGGATCCATTAAACCTCATACGAGGCACCAAGCAGTCCATGATGATTCCTCATGTGAGGCGTAGAGCAGTGTAAAGGTTAAAGCGTTTGTATCATTATCACTAAAACAACCAATCATCCATCTACATAATAAATTCATAGGCCTGTGGAAAGCCAACTGTTATTACAGTATAGCAACTGAATATCACTACTATCATTATAATTGCTAATGAAGTCATTTACATTAAACATTTACTGACCCTGGGAGCACATTCCAGGTGGGAGCCAGGCACAGAGAGACTTGTGATGAACATGGTGGCACACCTTAGCAGGAAGACAGACCCAGACAATGCACAAAACCGTCTGACTGCTATGGATCTGCAATGTGTACAACAATAACAAAGTAGAAATTTATCCATTCTGCAGTTTCTATTGTGCTTTGTCTAATATTCATAACAAGATGGATCATCAACATGATCTGTGCTTGCATATGATCTTAAATAAATGAAGTAACTGGCAACTGCTTACCCAAGAAATTAATTTCAGTGAGCAAGGGCTATTTTCAAATGACATTTAAAAGGAGAGAAGGGTATGAATGAAGCATTCTGACGACAGACAAACAGAAGAGGAGGATAAAAAAGATATAAGATTACATCACTTCTTGAAAAAGTGTGAAGTTTGAAAAAGTGAGATAATCAACATATGGTTCTGCAGCTTGTACAGTATGTGGTTACAAAGGATCATCAATAGAACACACTAATACTATATTTATGCAAACAAGGAAAACTGGTCTATTACAATGCATAAAAGCACTCTAATTTCATCCAAATATATCCTATATATACTGCGTCACACTGGTTTAAACATATAGGCAGCAGCTTGTATACAGCCAGAACCATCTTAAACTCTCCATGCCACGAGAAGCTGGGAAAGCTTTCTGTCTCCTCATCAACATTGGCACACAAATGTCTCAATATTCATCCTTGAGAATACTCATGCTGGCATAATCTGGATGCATATTTGCTAATTTTAAAATCCATTTTCAGGTCTATTGGTGGATGTTACAGTTTGAAATGCATTCCAGCATTTATCACGCATTATCAAGCCATAACACATGTCAGTTCAGTGGTTCCACCCCACTATCCAATCCCCCTCACACCAGAAATAAATATATGGGACAAGTACTCCTTGCAAGCATTTTGCACAATCTTCCCTAAATGTACAAACAATGGTCCTGTAACCACTAAAAACAAAAACACAAGTGTATATACTTTGAAAATATATGAGTACCAGACCCTTAGACAATATTAAACTTGGAATCTGACAATAAAATGTCACATATGCAAAGTAATATAAAATATGACTATATATCATGTTTCTTGTTTATGCATCTTGATTGAATGGAGGTAAAAAAAGTTGGTAGGAACGTAGGTAAGAGCCTCTGAAAGCAATGCCATAAATTATAATCACTGAAAACATTTATGCGCAGTCGACTTATATGCCTCATTCACCTCGGATACTGGTAGGGCTCATCCCTTTTTTATGTGCAAAAAGAGTTATAACTAAGCTACCAGGCATTCTCAACACCTCCCTACATGCAGAATACACTATTTTCACATTTTCCTCTCTTCCTACCCTTTTCCTGTTATAAACTCCACATGAAAACATGGAAAAATCTACTATGTTTATGGCCCAGCTTCCTGGGATGCAAAGAATCCCCACTACTCCTCTTTCTGAAAAGAAAGACTTTTTAAGCATAAGCCCTTTCAAAAGCCATTGCCCATTTAACCCTTAAAAGGGCCCCAGTCATTCTTGTACGTTTTGTGGTAGGGAGACACTAGCCTTATTTGTACAAACTGCCTTTTTCCTCATTTATATTCAATGGTGCACTTTAGAGGTTTGCAGAGGTGCCCTATGTCACAATAAGAATCGTAGAGTCACAGTTACCTATATAGCACAATGTCTTACCTATGGGAATCCTAGCTGTATATGCTTGTATGGGTTACTTTTTCCCTCAGTCATTTAAATTAAAAGGCGTGCTCTAATGTTAAGCAGATATACCTTTGTCTCAAAAAAGTAAAATTAGAACCAAAAAAAGAATATAACATGATGGAGGAAGGTAAAGCCCCAGCATAAGCCTCACATCAATTGGAGGCTAATTAAAGATAGTTCTGAGGGCACTAATTATGCTGATAATGATTCAGCAAATGTCCAACTTATAATAATGGGAAAAGTTCTTTGTGTATCTATAATCCACTGGTGGCGTCACAGAAGAAATGATGATTCAAAAAAGGCAACAAACATAAGTGAAGCGTGACATGCCAAACTTAGATGTCCATAGAACATCATATCCAGTGAATTTACTAATTTCAGTAATTTTCTTTATCTTTTCCTGATATTCCTATCAAGAGATCAAACATTAATATGTTTTTTCCTTTTTTATAAACCTAACTTGGGGCCCTACCAAAATAAGATGGGGCCTTTTGGGATTAATAGACCTTTTTCCATTCCTTTCACCACCACCATTCAAGATCTTTCTTCTGCTGAGAATTATCTAAATGATACAGTCAAAAAAAAAAAATTTAAAAAGAGGATATATGTGACAGAAGTGGAGGGAAAGAGTAAAACTGGAAGACAAAATTGGGGATGGAAGGATGGAGTGAAAAAGACTTTGAGTAACTGGGGACTAAATATTCATGAGGGTGAAAGGTGTGCACAGAAAAGAGTACTGGAATGATGTGGTATACTGGAATTAAAGTGCCATAAATGGACTGAGCCTGGGCATGTGAAATGTCTGGGGTAAACCATGGAAATGTCTCAGGAACCTGGATGTGGATAGAGAGCTGAGATTTTAGTACAGTACACATGACAGCTTGTGTATAGATGTGAGCAGATGTGACCTTTCCTTGTCTGTTTTCTGATGCTACCTTGCTGACGCACGGGGTGGCAATGCTGTTTCTTGCGAGGCAGGATAACAGCAGGAATGGATGAAGGCAAGCAAGCATGAATATGTACATGTGTATATTGCAAGAGGTCACAGTGGTGCACATGTAAATTCTGCAGGCTATGTTAACAGAACCTCTTCAAAAAGCTGTAATATGTTTTATGTTGGGCAGACTGGTAAGGATCTTTATGTTAGACTTAAGCAATATAAATATAGTATAAGAACAGGACAAGAATCGAATGCTTCGTTTAATCATGCCAAAAATTATGACCATTGTACTGACTGAAGTATAGATAATTCAGCTATCAATTGTAACTCCTTTAACACAAGAAATATCACTGAATCTTCTATTATTAAATACACAAAGAATTGTAACATTAATATTAGTGAAGGTCTATACAAACTGGATAGCTTTGTCTTAGGCAAAAATTTGTAAACAGTTCCCTTTCTTGTCCACATAAAATTTTATGGCAGGCAATACCAGACCCAAACACATCAACCTGAACACCACCATCCGGTAACTCTTGTTTACGAATGGTGTCTTAGCTATGTCTCTTCCTTGTATATCAACTGACTGTTCTGTCTCTTCTATCTCATTCTTGTATCTCCCCTGATGATGTGATCATTCCACGAAGGTGAACTTGGGAACTTCTCATGTTTCATTTTCCTAGTGCTTATCAGCAAATACCAAATAATACATCACGCACACCACTGTGACCTCTTGAAATATGTACATTGCATGAGAAAGGTTGGAGGTGGACAGATTAGGAAGGGTAGCAAGTGGTGGGATGAAGAAGTAAAGTTGTTAGTGAAAGAGAAAAGAAAGGCATTTGGATGATACTTACAAGGAAGGAGTGCAAATGACTGGGAGATGTATAAGAGAAAACGGCAGGAGGTCAAG
>JAYMFT010162740.1:0-12393 GCA_038088735.1 Panulirus argus | reverse complement strand
GCAGAAGAGGGTGTGTTGAAATGGTTTGGACATATGGAACGTATGAGTGAGGAAAGGTTGACAAAGAAGATATATGTCTCAGAGATGGAGGGAACAAGGAGACGTGGGAGTCCAAATTGGAGATGGGAGGATAGAGTGAAAGGGCTGGGAATCTCCCCCCCCCCCACACACACACACACCCTCACCCTCCACCCCCACCTTCCACCCCATGGTGTATTGTATCTTATTTTTGAAAGAAGGAACACAAGACGGAGCCAAGTAGAGAGTGCTTATCCTCCCTGAACGCTTAATCTGGGATGTCTAAATATGTGTTGCAGTAACCAAGATGAGAAGAAAGGAAAGATAGGTAGGATGTCTAAGGAGAGAATCCTGGATGTTTTGGCTCTAAGCGAAGCAAACTGAAAGGTGAAGGGGAAGATCAACTTGGAAATGTTTTTGGAGTAAAGCCAGTGGTTGGCGAAAGTAAAACATTCAAGGAAGGAGTAACACTACTCCTGAAGCAAGAGTTCTGGAAGTGTGGATATTGTGTAAGGAAGTATATATTAGATTCATGTAGTATAAATGAAAGCGGATGGCGAGAGATGGTTGATTATTTGCGCTTATGCACTTGGCCATGATAACGCAGACAATGGGCGGTAAGTTTTTTGGAGCTGCTGAGTGAGTGTGTTTGAGGTTTTCATGTTAGAGAACAAGAATTAGCCAGAGGTGACTCATATGCGAAGGTAAGTAAAGTGGTATTTGGGGCATAATTGGGGGACATGGGGTATTCAGTGTAAAGAATGGAGATGATGTACAACTTGTGGAGTTTTGTGCTGAAAAAAGAAAGGATTGGTGCTTGGGAATACCTTGTTTAAGAATATGGACATACGTAAGTATACGTAAATGAGTATGAGAGATAGTCAATGGGCATTACTGAAAGTAAAGATTTGTAGTGGTTTTCGGAAAAGAGGAAAGAATATCGTTAAGAAGAGAATGGTGAAAGTGAGTGAGCCTGGAAAAGAGATTTTGTGAAGAAATACCAAGGAGAGATTTAATATAGAATAGCAAAAGGTTAGAGCGAATGAAGAAAGGGGAATGAGTGATGATGGGAGGTATTTAGGAATGCAGTGCTGGAATGTGCGTGAGATACATGCAACATGCGAAAGGTGGGTGGTGGGTAGATTAGAAAGGGTAGTGAGCGGTGGGATGAAGGAATAAAATTGCTAGTAAAGAGAAAGAGACTCGTTTGGTCGATATTTACAGGGAAGGAGTACAAGTAATTAGGGGATGTATAGGAGAAAACGGCAAGACGTCAAAATGAAGATGCAGGTGTTGAAAACGATGTTATATAACAGTTGAGGTGAGCAAGTATCAGTAAACTTTACGGAGGACACGAAGATGTTTTGGAAGGATGTAAGTAATGCATGAAAATCAAGAAAACAAATGGAAACATCGTCGAAGGGGTCAGAAGTGGACGTGATAACAGGTAGTAATGAATTGAGGAAAAGAAGAAGTGAATATATTGAGGGATTGTTAGATATATTTGATGTTAAAGTAACACATGTAGGGCGTTTGGTTCGGGGTGGTATGCAAATGTGAAAGTCATGGAAAGTGGCTTGGTGAGGAGAGAAGAGGTGGTGAAAGCCTTGCGTAAGATGAAATGTGGGAAGGCAGCTGGAGGTTATGGTACTGCAGTTGAATGTATTAAGAATGGGGTTGACTGTTTTGTAGATTGTTTTGTAAAGATTTTCAGAGAATGAATAATTCATGGTCAGGTGCCAGATGATTGGTAATATGCCCTTATTTTGCCATTGCTTAGAGGCAAGTGATAAAAGTTAGTGTTCAATATACAGAGTCATGTGTTTATTGACTATACCTGTTAAGTTGTAAGGGAGAGGATTGACTGAGATGTTGAAAGCATGTACATAGCATCAGACTGGGAAGGAACAGTGTGGCTTCAGAAATGGTAGGGGATATGTGTATCAGGTGTTTCCTTTGAATAATGTGTGAGGGAAGTGCTTAAAAAAATAAATGGTCTATATATGGTACTTATGGATCTGGAGAATGGATATGATAGAATTAATAGAGATGCATTGTGGAAAGTCTTGAAAATATGCGGTGTGGGAGGAAAGCTACTAAATGCTGTGATAAGTTTATATCAAGGGTGTAAGGCATGTGTACGAGTAAGAAGAAAGTGAATTCAAGTGCTAAGGAAGGTGTGGCAATATTGATCAAGCAGTAGTAGTGGGAATGTGTAAAAGAGTTTAGGTAAATGAGTTCCAGACAGATGTTGGTTAGGTTAGGTTAGGTTAGATTAGGCTAGGTAGCTAAGTGATTGTGTCAGCAATTTTGATGATATTTATCAAGTATTAGTGATGGGTGATGTAAATGAGAGAATGAGTAATATGGCATTTGATAGTATAATTTGTAGACATGGTGTATTCAGTCAGGAGAATAGAAATGGAGAACAGCTTGCAGAGCTGTGCGCAGGAAAAAGACTGGTAACTGAGAATATCTGGTTTAAAAAGAGGGACATAGATAGGTACATGTGAGTGAGTAGGAAAGATGATAAGAAAGGATTATTGGATTACCTACTATTTGATAGGCGTATAAAAGAGAGACATCTGGATGTGACTGTGCTGAGAGAGGCAGATGGTGGGGTGTCTAAACTTACCTTGTGGATTCAAGTGTGAAATTTTGAGGGGGTTATCGGAAAATAGGAAACATAATGAGAGAGAAGAAGGAGATAAACATAAAGGAATACAAAGGAATTTAAACGTCAACAAACCAATGGATCCTTTCGAGGCTGTTTATGATAATGAAAGAAATATGAAAATCATAGATTGGTGAGGCAGAAGTAACTAAGAAGGCTCAAATATTGACAGTCATGGAGATGAAACAAAATATATCTCATGTTTATTTTTACACGTAAATGCGGTAATACTTTCAACCACCCTAATTGATATATTATTCAATATGTTAGCAACCCAGTCGAAAGAAAAATTATTTTTCCTCACTCGAGGTAAAACGTCTACCTTCGAGATTGTAACCATTACATTAGATCGAGATTATTAAAGCCTTTGTTGATTTTGAATGCCTGTATCAGATCTACCCGTAACCTGCTCTTTTTCAGTCTAAATTGATTTAAGTCGTATGGTTGGCTCATAGGATTCATTACTCAGCCCAAGAATCATAATGGTAGCTCGTTTCTGTACATTTCCATTCTGATATTGTCTATCCGCAAGTAGGGTGACCAATACTGAACACAATATGCAAGATGGGGACGTACGAGTGACTTATGAAGAGTAAGGGTAATTTCCATGGACTTAGATTCGATAATCCTGCTTATTAATCCAAAAATTTTGTTTGCCTGCTTAACTGCCTCTGTGCAATATACTCCTGGCTTTAGATTACCAGAGAATATAACACTCAAGTCTTTTTCCACATTTACCTTTAGCAGTTCATTAGCTTTCATACTGTAGTTTACCTTTCCATTTTTCTATCGACATATGAAATACTGCATTTATCGATATGGAAATTAATTTGCCACCTATGGATCCAGTCCATCAGTTTACCTACGTCAGTTTGAAGCCGCAAACGTTTAGCTTCTGTTATAGATTCATTTCCCTGCGAATTTCGATATCTTAGAATGCGGTCCTTTATCGCTAAATCATTGAGAACGAGAACCGGTCCCAAGACTGATCCTTGTAGTACGCCACTTGTTACGGTTAACCATTCTGAGACTTGACCATTAATCAAAGCTCTTTGTTTATGGCCAGTTAACCAATCTCCTAATCAACAAAGTGTAACCCTAATCTATACCAGGTGACTTAATTTTCGTTAGTACTCTTTGATGGGAACTTTATCGAGTGTTTTTGGAATATCAAGATAGATGACATTCAGGGCTTTACTTTCATCATAAATGTTGATTATATTATTAAAGAAATCAAGTAGATATGTCGAACATGAGCGATTTCGTCGAAAACCATGCTGAGAGTCAATTACTAAGTGGTGGTTCTCTAAATGGTTTATAATTACATCCCAAATAATTGTTTCCATAAGTTTACCAACTACAGACGTTAAGCTAATTGAAGAATAGTTTTCGGACAATTATTTATTACCTTTTTGAAGATGGGTGTTACATTAGCAAGATGAAACTTTCCCCTTAGCAAGTGAGTTATTGAAGAGAGTAGTCAAGGGTTTGATTATCTCATTTTTGCTTATTCAATGTCCTCGGAAACATATCTGGGCCTGCTTTTTTTTCACTTAACTTAGTGATGATAATACATCAACTCTTGGAAAAAGAAGTATTTGAAGAAATGCCAAAAGATATTGAAGGTACATTGGGAAAAGATGAAAGTAAACGAAGCAAGGGGAGTGGATGAGAAATGTAAGATATTTAGTGAAGCAGCGCTGGCATGTGCAAGAGAACATAGCATGTTTGACATGCGGAAGGTGGAAGTTGGGCATGTGAGAAAAAGTAGTGGGTAGTGGGATGACGAAACAAAGCTGCTTGTGAAAGAGAAATAGGCGGTGCTTAGAGAGAAGCAGTGCAAATGACAGGGAGATATATAATAGAAAGTGACAATATGTCAAAAGGCAGGTGCAGGGGTTGAAAAAGAGGATAAATGACAGTTCAGGTGAGAGAGTATCAGCAAACTCCAGAGAAAATATGTATTGGAAGGAAGTTAATAATGTGACAAAAACAAGAAAACAAACGGGAATATCAGTGAGAGGGAAAAATGGGAATATAGTAACAGGTAGAGACGTGGAAAGGAGATGGAGTGAGCATTTTGAAGAATTGTTGAGTTTGTTTTGTGACAGGCTGACAGATGTAGGATGCTTGGATCAGGAAGATACTAAGTTAGAGTCGCGGAAAGTGTTTTGTTGAAGAAAATAGAGAGGGCGAAAGCACAGCGTAAGATAAACTGCGCCAAGGCGGCTGAATTGGATGGTATTGCAATTGAATTTCTTAAGAAAGGGGGTGATTTTGTTACTGATTAGTTAGTTAGGATTTTCATTGTATGCACAGATCTTAATAAGGTGCCTAATGAGTAGCATTATACATTGCATAATGCTACTGCATAAAGGCAAAGTGGGCAGATGTATGTGTGTATGTTTGATGAGTGTACCTAATAAGTTGTTTGGAAGGTTGTTGATAAGGAGGATGAAAGTATATATAGAGCATTAGCCTGGGAAGAAACAATGTGGATTTAGGAGCGGTAGAAGATATGTAGATCAAGTATATGTTTCGAAGAGTGTGTATGAAAAATACTTAGAGAAAAAGAAGGATTCTAATGTGGTATTTGTGGATATGGAAACAGCATTTGACAGAGTTTTTAAAGATGTTTTATGGAAGGTCACACGAAAACCACATGCTGACCACAAAGATGATGACAATCCGTTACAGTAGCTTCATCAGAACACTCAACCGTCTAGATACTGTTTCAACTAGTCCCCTCCATATCCCCTGCTATTGCTTAAAGTGCCTATATCGCACCAAATGGAGTTTGAGCATATTTCAAGAACATCACACCCATTGCACGTTTCAGAGACCTGGAATTTTCAAACTTTGATGTCACGTGGCATAGTATTCGTCTTCTATTTTCCGCGTTTTTCCTCTGTTACGCTTACCTTCTCTCCTGACTCTAACAAACTTCGTAAAATTCTTAGATTTTCTACTCTTCTGCTATGAACTGGTGACATCCTTTCATTCTCATGCTGAGATCCTGTATTTAGGTGATTAGAAAGCAAACCTTAGGAAGTAGTTGAAATCCTATGCCACAGATGACGGTGGGGTTGAATCTCTCGTATTTTCCAGTCTTAATGATATGAACCAAATAATCAACCGCCCACATTCCACCGCCGTCACGGCCTCTCTCACAACACTGGATCTACCATCACCTCCCATCCTTCACGATATAACTGTAATTCACCACACTGATTTCATCTGACAGCACTCATGATATGTCTCCTTACTGACTGCACACTCCCTTCAGGCCATCCACTCTAAATGGAAATACTAAGATTCTATTAGCCATCGAATGGACCAGTTCCCAAAATTCCGTTTTTGACTTTCCATGGAAATATTGCTGCTTCTCCTCGGCAGCTGAGTGTGTAGTGGAGTTAACTGTTGTGGCAAAGGAGTTTTCCTCTTATGCAATCTCTTCTTCAAACACGTAGCCCAACCAAACCTATTCTGAGGCCATCCGAGCAAGCAAACCGGCAAATCGGTTATGGAAAGGTTTCCATCCCCGACTCACGAGATTTCATTTCAGCCTTAATTCAGTACATGTTTTTCGTAAGGCAAGACATTCCTTTATCTAATGGAGGTGTGACAACCTTTCCTTGTCTTCCAGCGGTAGGTCTTTCTGTTCTATAGGCAAAAGAATCGCTAACGCTTAACCTTTCCAGTAACACTAAAGCAACCATCTACCTCTCCTCAAGACAGAGAAACTCATTTAGGCTTTCCCTTCTCCTCCACCTTGGATGACTGTAACACTCCCATATCAAGTGATAATAATCCGTGTGATATCTTGATGTCCTTTTATCCCAAATGGGA
The DNA here is from genome assembly GCA_038088735.1 of Panulirus argus. NCBI lineage: Eukaryota > Metazoa > Arthropoda > Malacostraca > Decapoda > Palinuridae > Panulirus > Panulirus argus. The sequence goes on along the minus strand of JAYMFT010162740.1, from coordinate 5,852 downwards.
TAATGAGTTTTTACACTTTAATAGATGAGCAGGATATTGGTATACAGTTGCAGTATTTTTGGTTTACTCATTTGTACACTTCACGTGTATATCAGTTATGTCATGAATACAGTTAGTAAAAGGGACCAGAGATCGTCGAAGGTTATTATGTCTCCATAATGAATACCAAATGATTTTCAATTTCACATTATCTCCCAAATTTGTATTACTGTGGCCTGAACAAGAGTTAACCGATATATCTATACAGCAATGCATCAGAAAATATGCCTTGAAAACATACATCATAAGATTCATCACAGCCATAATTGTCCAACTAAGAACGAATGTTTATCGTTTCTCGCTCTTCTCGTCACCAGAACGCTAGCAAGCCATAAGACATCCACCAAAGTAACACATATTTCTTGTGTGTTAAAACTGGCACTGTGTCAATCTACTGCCTTTCTTTACGGCTCGAGGACTGATAGATAAGCATAGATCATAGACTTGTGGAGTGGTCTGAATAGTTAGTAAGTTATGATATGTCTGAACTTAGTACCATTCTGTTTGATATTTAGATACGTGAGGAACCTTCTGTTTGATATAAAGACTACACTATTTATGAAAATTGTTTGGATTGTCTGGGCCTTTCTTGGAGAGGGAAGACGAGTCAATGTTGATATTGAGAGGCGGGGAGGTCCGACGCCGACACTTAAAAGTGCATTCTGAATTTACGTCTCTTCCAGAGTATGATGAGTAATCAGATCTTGAAATATTGAAAAAAATATGTGTTTAGCTCTATGAAACCCTAGATTTGTTAATCTAGTGAACTCTCAGTTATTTATCTCATGATGGGAGGTGCAGCATTCATCAGGTAACTGCAAGACTGACTAGTCTTAGCCCAGCTCAATCACTAGATACTTATTTATAGTACTATTATTAATTTCCATAATTTTTTCCCATTCAGCTAAAATTTAGCGCTTTTTGATAGAAGTGTTATTAAAATGTTTTTTTTTTCTAACAAGGTAGAGCCTGGCGACAGTTTGTGGATCACACAGATCCGGAGCGTAGCACTGAACAGCGCGCCGGTCTACATGGTGATCCTCACTTTAGTTTATAGAGTATGGAACAGAAATTCCCCACATATCCTGTCCTACCTCTTTCTAATCCTATCTCCGTCTCTATAACCTCTTTACGTAAGACACAAAGAGCTTCTCACTCTCATGAAATCAGTAAGGCGTAGTGGCCAAATGGCATTATCTTCGTGTGTTGAATGAAGGTACATTTTGACATGAGCACATATTACCCTTTCTTTTTCGCTTCAGCCTAAAAGCCAAGACTTTCTTCCTTCTTGAGAGAATGAATTGGTACAGCATATCCAAGAATGGGTAACAATTCTTATCTTTCCGGTCATAATCCTGTTGCTCTGACTTCTAAATTCTCTAAAGTCATTAAAGCTCATCTCAGCTACGACTTTCTTAAACATCCTGAACCCCATAGTGTTCTCTCTGGTCATCAGAGATTTTCTTTTGTGTAGCCTTTAATATATCAAAAGCTTTTGACAATATTTGGCAACAGAGTCTAATAGTATCAAAGCTCTCTTATGGATTCTATCTCTCATTCTATGATCCCATATTTAGCATCCTCTCTAGCCCGTCTGTTCCGGTAACCATAGATGGATCAACCTCAACCTCATTCGTCATCATCGGCGGTGTCCCTAGTGGGTTCGGTCATGTCTTCTAACCTCTTCCTCCTTTTTGCTTACATATAACCAAAAACACTTATGAGTTGACGCATTCCTCCACTTCTCTCAAATCCGCTCCGTCAACTTTTGCTCCATTTCCATCTCGTTCCTCACAACTTCCTCTCTAAATATTGATTTTGATATTTTTCTGTTGGACTTTCCCAAAAAAATTAAGTTTTTTGTCTCTTAAATCCAGTCTCTTCATATTTCTCTTTCTAAAGCCCCACACAAATATCCTATCTCCTGTGGTTGCTCTGTAATTGTTCAGGCTACAAGTAAACATTCTTGGAACCACCGTAACATCTAATCTAACTCAAAATAGCTCATTACACAAAGAGCCCAGTCTGTTTCAGTGCCTCTGGAAGTCCTTTTTAAATACTGGGAATTCTTTTCTTCTGTTCAGTTCTCATGATTACAAAAAAGATTTGATCCCTCCTTTCATGGAGCACTATTGTCATATCTAAGAGGGTTCAAACTCTACCTGCCTGCTTCATGTAAACAGTTCTAAAGCAATCAGACTTATCAGTTCTCCCGCTCTCATTTCAAATCTTGACCCAATTGCCCAAAGTCTCACTTTTTGTTTTCTTCCCTCGTGTATAGATATCACTTGGGTTTCCGCTCCCTCACCTCCTGATTAAGTGCCCCGGCCATTATCTAGACCATGTAAAGTTCGGCATTAAGTAATGCTTTGGACTTCTCTATCTCTTAATTACCTTCCCTGATACCTAAGGCCGGCTCCTTTAAAGAGAGTAGGCTTTCCAGTTCTTCTATAACTGTTACGGTATTTTTCCTATGCTTACACTACTTTTCTGCCATCTAACTCTCGAAAAACTTTGTCCACGACCGGAGCCTACGAGAATAAACAAACGTTAGTGATTGTCACCTGAGCGCTGAACTGCTCCCATAGATCTGTTATCGGAGTCATTAACAGCATCGCTTTATGTCTATATTCGAACATTTTATGTCAAGGGAACTCATCTCGGTGAGTAGTTCTCATCAAAGCAGAAATTGGAAAATGAGTTTACCACTATGCATTTACTACAGTGAGATTACTCTTATACATATAAGTGAAAAGGCTATTCAGTACATCTGCATCCTTTACAATCAATCAACTAAGAAGCGTTGCACTTCATTGTGTCCACAACTACAGTTAAAGCTCTCTACAAGATACCGATGCTATGATTATCAAAAGATTAGTTTCGAGATAGATTGATAAGTAGGTACTGATCTGGCTGTACTATTATGCATGAGCCTTATCAGAAGGTAGACATATACTATAACTATATATGTAATGGATTATGTGTTTTCGTGCATCGTGTCATAAGTATATCTACATACCATGAAATCATCTGAGGTGTTTACTGGAGGTATTTTTTCTTTTACGTTGAAGGCTCCAGTCAAGGACAAAACCTCACATCAGAGTAGGGCATTAATTGAAATATAGAGAAAATTATGAAACAGAAAAAGAAAATACAGGGGAAAGTATTTACGAATTTTGTAGAATGTAAAAAACCTGTCTCTTGAAATGTGCCAGGTCATATTTGTTAGGAAAGACATGAGAAGGTAAAGAGTTCCAAAGCTTCGACGTGTAGAAAGGGAAGTAGGTATTAAAACAGCCCACCCAAGAGTTGCCGATGGCCAAACAATAATCATGTGAGGCAGTTGCTTGCCAATTATTGCGTGGTTTAGCTAGTGGTGTGGGCACAAAAGCAGCTATCTCTCGGGAGCACAATACATAGTAAAACCTATAGTAAAGGGAAAGTGAACCAACATTGTGGCGTAGGGCAAGGGGGTAAAATCTGGAAGTTAGCTTGGGGAAGTTTATAAGTAGGATCGCTTTTGACTAAACTTTGTCAAGTAAATATATAGAGCTAGAACCACACCAAATATGAAAGCAGTACTCCATAAGAAATGATTCAATTTCTTGCGTAAACGGAGCAACCGTTCAGAGGAGAAGTTTCAACATATAAACAGGACACCCAGTTTCTTAGTTGCAGACTTAGCTATTCCTGTAATATAGGGTTTCCAAGAAAGAGTGGATTTTACAGTAATACCAAGTATGTTCAATGAGTCAAGATATGGAATTACAGAACGGTCAAAAGAGAGACAAAAGTAGTGAGGAGTTTTCGATAGAGAGATAGGTATAAATTGGGTCTTGGAGGCAGTAAACTTAACAAGATTTTGTGTACCCCACTGTCAATGTCTGAGTTTATTAAGGAAGCTGTGTCAAGACGAGATGCAGATCGAATGAGAGATGAGGGAGCAAAATTTAAAGGTGTGGATGAATGCAATGTTGAGTCATCAGCGTATGATTGCATTGGATTATTTGTGGAGGAGAGGAAATCGTTGATAAAAGGAGAGAGAAAAAAGAAGGAACAGGACAGAACCTTGAGGGACACCGCTGTTGATGGAGAAAAAAGTGTATGAGGTACCAGCGAAGGACAAACCTCAACACATTATGAGAGTATATAAGGAATCAGTGAAAGACAAACCTCAACACATTACGAAAATGTTTGAGAAACAGACCGGCCAGAGAAGCAGCTCGATAGGAAGGAGCAAAGTGAGGAAGAGAAGCCAAAAGACAGAAGCTTAAAGATGAGATCCCGATGCCACACCCTGTCGATAAAGCCCTATATATTTCAAATGCAACTACATATGACTCCCCAAAATCTTTTAGGATGATGACCAGATAAACTGGTGATCAGAGAGATGATTAATTTTCGAGGTGTCTAAGGATATGGGAATTGAGGAGGGATTCAAAGACTTTGGAAAGAGTAGATGTCAAGGCAATAGGACGATAGTTAGAGGCCGGCAGAACGGTCGCCCTTCGAAAGGAGAGAGAAAAGTTTTGTTTTTTAAACAGAAACGGAACAGACAAGCAGGTACAAGTGCAAGTTCAGAGGAACTCTTTCAGTACACGAGGATGCATGCCATCAGGACCATAAGCCTTGCTTGTGTCCAGAGAAACAACCACTTTTCGGATAACCCGATAAAAAGATTACGGGAAGAGGCGTAGGATTAGAAAGAGGCGCCTCAGAGGGTAAAGGAATGTTAGAGTCATCCAAGCTGGAGTTAGAAGAGAAACGGGAACCAAAGAGCGTTGCTTTGTCTACGGGAGAGACAGCTATAGTACCATTAGACCTGAAAAGTAAAGGAAACATGCAGCAACAGAAGTTCTTAGAGATGCCAAAAAGACCTATCAGTGGATGACGAGGAGTGTTTATCGCATTTCCTTTGAATAAAGGGCTGCTTCGCCTCACGGATAACGTGCTTGCACGGATTACGGTCAGTGATAAAAAGTGAATGGGAGCAAGAGGAAGGGGAGATTTTCCAATCCCGATATGCCTGATCCCTTGCCTGAATGGCCTCAGAACAGGAACGGTTGAAACATAGATTGGATGAAGAGTTCTTCTTGGAGGAAAAGGGGATAAATGCTCCCATTCCCACAAGAATAACCTCTGCAATGCGTCTGACGGAGACAGAAGCATCATCACATAAGAGACAGTAATTTACGCAAGGAAAGTCAGGCAAGAAGTTACGTGAGTTATTCCAGTCGGCTTTGTTGAGGTGCCAGTATTTACGCTTAGAAAGAATGCTGGAAGCGAAGGTGCCGTTAGTAGATGCATTTATGAGAGCGTGATCAGATGAGCCAAATTGGGGCGAGATTATGTATTAAACTGCTGTTCATGTAGAAATAAATCTTGGCTTTAGAATTTACATCTGGTGGGAAAATGTGAGTGTCTAAATCACGTGAAGTGGAATAAAGATTGTGAATCATATTTCGTTTTAAAAGCTCGTTGGATCTTGTATTTCTTATTAAGAAAGGATGACTGTATTAGTGACCTTTTTGTACAATGCCACGAGGCTCAAAACTTCCTTTAGTCCTGGCAAAGAAATGGTGATAGAGCAAGGAAAATGGAAAACCAACAGGCGACGATTGGGGCGCTTTCGTCTGCAGTAAGAAGTTTAATCTATTTTCTTGCGGTGAAGGAGCTGGACGCCCACAGGCTTCTTGGGAGGATTTTGGCGTCTTCTTGGGATTTGAAGCGATAAAGTGGTGCTACCTAAGCAATAGCCACCGTTCCATACTATGTTTGTGTGTGTATGTGTGTGTGTGTGTGTGTGTGTGTGT
>JAYMFT010162729.1:0-12393 GCA_038088735.1 Panulirus argus | reverse complement strand
CCCCCCCCACTTCCCCTCCACACATCAACCTTCTTTCCTTCCCCCTCTACAGCCCGCCCCCCCCCCCCCCCGGCTACCTCCCTCGCCCACGCAAAACCCATCATTTTTCACCTGGTTTAACCCCCTTGTTATATGAACACTGGCCGCGTCGATGTGGCTGGCCCAGACCACGCCCACTATACTATCAATACACTGCCAGCACACGCCCACACACCCCTGGCTCTACACCATTAATTGTCAGAGCCAGGGGCCCCAACGCCCTCCACCTGCCCAATATACTGCCGGTCGTGTCAGCACGTCTTTGCCGGACGCGGTCAATTACCTGGCCACGCCAGTAGGCACTTTATAGGCTCGTTGCGCTGCCAACCGAGTCCATGGCTTCGTACAATTACCAGATCAGCCGCGCCCACGTGCCCCTATTCAGGGCCAATACGATATACTAGCGCGCACCCACACGCATGCTTAATGCACCGCCAACCTAGCTCGCACGGCCTAACTATAGACAATTAACCGAGAGGCCACGTCCAAAATCCCTCGGCGCACGCCCACCTGATCCCAATACACCCGAATATTCCCTCCTACTTTACCTACATGCCATCGACAAGCTCTGCCACACCCACACAAGCCCACACCTCCTATCTGCACGTGGTACATGCTGACGCCATCCCCAAATGCTCACAAAGCACCCATGCGACCTTATGTGGTCAACTCAATGCGGTCTGTGGCACTTGGCACTCACTGAACCCCTTGAGCAAGACGGTACAAACCTTGAACACGAAGACTTGGCCTTTAACTTGATCCTGAGAGACAGCCCATCATACCCAAGGGTCGTACCGTCGTGCTCAAGCGTCGTATTGTCGTTTTCAAGAGGTTAATCATAAAAAATTGGTGCAATGTATAACCTTACAATCACAAGCAACAGATCATAGTTACTTAGAAAGGTCTTAGTTTTAGGGCACATATCTAGGGGTAGGTGGAGGCAAGTAGAGAGCTTACAGTTGGTATAATACATCGACACAGGAGGGTGACTGGTGGGCCCGAGTGGGGCCCAGAGATTCATAGGGTCTCCCATCCCGTCAGATGGGGATAATGACATCAACATTGGTAACAACATTTGTGTAATGCAAAACAAGTACAGAATAAGTTCCAAGGATGCAAAATTCTTGTTAACAATACATTATAAACACTAACAAATCACAAATTACGTAGGAGTTGGTACATCTACTCATATGACGATCTCTTTGTCTGTGGCCAGTTACTGAGAAGCACTGAAGCACACATCCGCACATCAATGCTGGTATATACAAACGGCCGACACTAATGTTAGACCAGTGCCACTGTGGCAGGGGAGAGGGCTTGGTGTGAACCTGTGTATCCCTTGCCAGGACTGGTGTGCTCTGCCCCCAGTGGTCTACCCTGAGCTGTGCTATATCATAAGTGATAAAAGCCCACGGGTGACTTCCTTTCCGAGGTTCGTCAGGTCTTTGAAGCACAGGAGATTCATCTTGCTGCAGACGACCTGCAGATGACAGTGGGCGAGCTATGATGACCCTCAGTGAGGAGGTGGGCGCGGCCTAATGGACACTCTTCACGCCTCTAGACCAAGTCCAGACCACCACCAGGGTGGGCAGGAGCAAGGGAAACTTGAGAAAGGTGAACTTGTGCACTTGCTTAAAGTTTACCTCTGCACGAGGTGTATGATGCACGACTGGCTTAAAATACCCTATATTCAGTACTTAAAATATTGAGCCAGGTCCATAGCAGTCATTTTCAACCAGTGATTAACGATGATGACCTTCTCTCAATGATATCAATAACTCTATGCACCTAATCACTAACGGCGGTAGACATTATGTCAATGCTGGCACGTCACAAAGACAGTGACGATCAAATTTCTCAAAATAAACACCGCCAGACACAATGACTCTGTTGTGAGTATTAGTTTCTCTTTACTCGTGAAAAGGACTACTACGAAATGGGCCGTATAACGCACAGTAAGTAATCGAACTATTAGTGTTGCTGGTAGGCGACACCAGGAACCACTAAGTCGTATGTTCCTGAACTATAAAATCATAAACTAAATATAATCCAGAGACAGATTCTATATGATAATTTGTGATGATCACCTCTCACCCATTCCTTTGCATCCTTCTCTTAACTGTAACTGACACAGTACAGTGAAATTCAACCTTGGCTAACTCGGACGACAGGTAAAAGAGCATAAAACATAAAGCGGGGTTTAATGTGAGATCTTAAGGTGGTTGCTGGCCTGAATTTCGTTGGGAAGGCTATGGGAAGAAGGAAAGACGAAATATGGGTGAGAAATTCACTGCTTCGCTACTCAAGGAAAGCAAAAGGTATAATAACTGTCATCCCTCGTGTGACTGGCCTCTACAAAGAAAACTACGGGAAGAAGCAGACATTTACATGCGGCGGATCCAGTTCCTAGGGGCTGGGACATACGCAGAAGGCTTGCAAGAGAAGTAGCTGAATATACACCCATAGAACAGATACAGAATTGCAACATCACAGCGGATGGAAAGGGATGATTGAGGACAGCTGTTAGCAAGAAAATCTGATACAGCGAAGGGGCTTATGACTTCACTCTGGCTAATATGGAAGCGTCAGAAGAGCCACCACAGATATGCAAGTAGTGCTCAACACCGGGGCTAGTTAGACTAGGAATAAGATGAGGAGTCGCTAATCAAAAGAGAAGTAATTATGGCTCTTATACAATACATCCAGCATCTGAAAAGCTGATTTTATGATGTTCATTATGTGGGGTTTCCACAATACAGTGGATGATATGGTTCTGCCTAGTATGCATTTTGATCGCACGAAACAAGTAAGATTTACGAGATATGGGTAGAAACTACGTTCTAATTCAAAGATGAATTTAACCAGATTACAGTTTCCCTATTCGGAGATGCTGAACAGGTTAGAAGAGAATATGTTTAGTATAAGAAAAGTACGGGTATCGGAGTGAGGAAGGCAAGGAAAGAGAGTGAACTGAGTTAGAAGCTGAAGAATGATCCTTTATGGTGAGAAGAATGAGAACAGATGACAGGACAGACGCCTGAGGGATACCAGTGTTCACATGATGGAGTAAATGTTGCTTCCATCAACGACCGCTGTGATGGAGCACTTGAAAAGGAGAGTATCCTCCAAAATACAGATAGCAGTAGATAATTCATACGAAGGAAGTTTAGCCCGCAAAGATCTGCGTCACATCCTGTCAAATGCTTTGGAAATGTCGAGAACCACGACGAAAGATTCCCCAAAATCCCAAAGAGATAAGTAAAGATGGGAGTCACACAGAAGAGAGTGGCAGTAGACACTGTCTTGCAAAAGCTCAATGAAAGGAATGAGATTGTAAGCGTTTAAAAAGGCGAGAGTTAAGTAGAGTTTTAAAGACCTTAAAGACAGCAGAAGTGAGAGCCATGGAACAATAGTCAAAAAGGTTGGAACGGTCTGCTTTCAAAGGGACGGGCTGACCTAGGTGTGCTGGATTCCAAGAAGGAAAATTGTGACTGTTGAAGGAGAGGCGAAATAGACGAACAAAAGCATAATTATGCAACAGCTGCGTACCTGAAACGTTGGAAAGTTGTCAAAGCCGTAAAGCGATAACCGTGATGTGCCCAGTGGGTTTCCAACCCGTGTCTCGGGACCAAAAACCTTCGAACCAACATACCGGGGCAAGTGAGCTCCGAAATCAAATACCAGAGCCGTTGGGCTTCCAACCCATTTAACAAGACCGCTGTCCTTCCACCCCGGATACCGGAGTCACTGGTCATCGTACCCCACATACTTGCACCAGAGCCCCCAACCCAACTATCTTGGATACTCGACACTGGCAGCAATCATGACAATAGCTAAATTAAAAGAAAAAATTACGTTACATAAAATGAAACCCCAACTGAATGCCTGAAAGTAAAATAAACAAGACAATCAACAACAAACCTTTTCCCATCACACGGACGTCATTTTGATTATATTTTTCTTCTCACAGACAAACAGAAAAACTCTGACGGGACAAAAAAAAAATATATATTGACAGCCGACCAATTTGCCATCGAACACAGACCCCCGGCGAACAGCTGCCGGCTACGAGGCCCACTCACTGCCAGTTTCAATTACAGGAACTGGTATGAACTCAATCAAATTCACCTGCCCAGTCCCACAGAGAAAACAATAGTACTTGCTTATTATATATATATATATATATATATATATATATATATATATATATATATGAAGGACTGATTACTATTCTCACTTACTGATTTCATGACTTAAAACTGTTTACAGTGAAAGATCTATATAAATGATCTTAAAGAGAGAGTTCATTTTTCCCAACACCTCTCAAGTTTGGTTATATTGTCACTGCCTCTTGCTTTTCGTGCCTGCTGAGGGAAGGAGTTCTACCGGAACTATGGTTTCCGGAACTTATCTCCAACCGCTCAGCCCCGAGACAGGGAAAATTAGTAACCCTTTTATTGGTCTGGTTCCAGGAAAACACTTTTCATTATTCAACCGGGTGATTAGGAAGGGAAAAATGAAGGAGTTGGAGAGAGGGAAAGGCACTGAGGAGAAACAGAAGATATAAAAGCGCACGGATGGAGGAGGATGTACGGTTTACTTTATTTCTGAATCCTTATTTATCTATCCCCAGTAGACTGGGTTTGTGTGTGTGTTGATGTCACCTGCTGACTGAAGAAGGGTATTCGCTAAGCTGGTGTGCCAATATGTATCTCGTTTTGTATATCGATGAATGGCTGGGCTCGGTACTTTGAGGCACCGTGGTAACCAGTTCCGTATTAGTAGTACTGTCCAGGCCTGTAGTCTGCGTCTCCGTTGTCTTCTAGTTTTTGCCATATCGTCTGTCCAGCTTCCATTAGGCATGTACCAACTGGTTCTATCTTAACAACTGCTGTTGTTCTGAATTACCGATGCCATGGAATTTTTCATATATGAAGAATCCGGGAGCCTTGTGTTGCACCCTCTACATCTTCCTCATGCGTGATATGGTAGCGAGGCGTGTGGGTGTTGGTGAGCAGGTCAGCCTGGGAAGGGTCAAAGCCTTTACCAGGTGTACTATGTGCCCCTCCTGGTGCCAGAATCTGTACTGTAAAGGTTAGCCTGGGCTTCTGAACCTTGTGTGGTTCCCTTGTTAATGTGTTCTAACATCAAGCCTCGTAATGTCGGTGTGTGGCCAAGGCTCTTGCAGATCTTCTGGCGCGTGATCCGGTCACCCCCTACAGCTGCGTACGTCGCTAGGGTTTATTCTCCCTTCTCACCCTAGTAAATATGGCGCTAGGTTTTATTCTCCCTGTTCACCTTAGTAAATCTGTTGCAAGGTTTTATTCTCCATTGCTAAACCTAATAAATCTGTCGCTAGGTTTTATTCTCATTTGTTCACCCTCGTAAATCTGTCGCTAGGTTTTATTCTCCCTTGTTCACCCTAGCAAATCTGTCGCTAGGTTTTATTCTCCATTGCCCACCCTAGTATATCTGTCGCTAGGTTTTATTCTCATTTACTCATCCTAGCAACTCTGTCGCTAGGATTTATTCTCCTTTGCTCACCCTAGCAAATCTGTCGCTAGGTTTTATTCTCCCTTGCTTACCCTAGTAAATCTGTCGCTAGGTTCTATTCTCCTTTCCTCACCCTAGTAAATCTGTCGCTAGGTTTTATTCTCCCTTGCTCATCCTAGCAAATCTATCGCTAGGTTTTATTCTTCCTTGCTCACCCTAATAAATCTGTCGATAAGTTTTATTCCCCTTGCTCACCCAGTAAATCTATCGCTAGGTTATATTCTCCCTTGCTCATCATAATAAATCTGTCGCTAGGTTTTATTCTCCCTTACACCCTATTAAAATGTTGGTAGGTTTCATTCTCCCTTGCTCACTCTAGTAAATATATCGCTGTTTTATTCTCCCTTGCTCACCCTAGTAAATCTGTCGCTGTTTTATTCTCCCTTGTTCACCCTAGTACATCTGTCGCTGTTTTACTCTTCCTTCCCACCCTGATAAACTTGTCGCTTGGTTTATTCTCCCTTGCTCACCCAACTAAGTCTATCTCTAGGGTTTATTCTCCCTTGCTCAACCAAGTAAATCTGTCGCTAGGTTTTATTCTCCCTTGCTCACCAAAGTAACTCTGTCACTAGGTTTTATTCTCCCTTGCTCACCCTAGCAAATCTGTCGCTAGGTTTTATTCTCCCTTGCTTACTCTAGTAAATCTATCTTTAAGCTTAATCTCCCTTGCTCACCCAAGTAAATCTGTCACTAGGTTTTTATTCTCCCTTGCTCACCCTAATAAATCTGTTGCTTGGTTTACTCTCCCTTGCTCACTCAAGTAAATCTATCGCTAGGTTATATTCTCCCTTGGTCACCCAAGTAAATCTGTCGCTAGGTTTTATTCCGCCTTGCTCACCCTAGCAAATCTGTCGCGAGGTTTACTCTCCCTTGCTCACTCAAGTAAATCTATCGCTGGGTTTCATTCTCTCTTGTTCACCCAAGTAAATCTGTCGTTAGGTTTTATTCTCCCTCGCTCACTCTAGTAAATCTATCGCTAGATTTTATTCTCCCTTGCTCACTCTAGTAAATATATCGGTATCATTCTCCCTTGTTCACCCTAGTAAATCTGTCGCTTGGTTTATTTTCCCTTGCTCACCTAGTAAACCTGTTGCTTGGTTTTGTTCTCCCTTGCTCACCCAAGTAACTGTCGCTAGGTTCTATTCTTCCTTAAGCACCCTAGTAAACCTGTCGCTTGGTTATATTCTCTTTTACTCACCTAAGCAAATCTGTCGTTAGGTTTTATTCTCCCCTGCTCACTCAAGTAAATGTCGCTAGGTTTTATTCTCCCTTGCTCATCCTAGTACATCTGTCGCTAGGTATGATTCTCCCTTGCTCACCCTAGTACATCTGTCGCTAGATCTGATTCTCCCTTGCTCACCCTAGGAAATTTTTTTGACGGCTTTCATTTTCTAGTTTCGAAACTATTCCGTCTAGATGTCTCTGGTCTTACTAGGTTGGTGCGTTCTGGGTATGTGTTGCAAGAGACTGCAATCTGAGACGTCATCTGCGTATAAGATGTCCCATGTTGATGTTCCGTCCCAGGGGAGCAATGTCAGAGTAATGGAAATTGTATTATTGCAGAGTTGGTGGCGACTCCGGCGGTACGTGGGTTAAGGCAGTTACACAGTAATCTCTCGGTGATTTGTGGTTGGGCTGACTGCACTAGTTTATACTAAAGCCGCTCCTCCACATTCTGTCGAAGGCTTAGCTGATGACTCTTTGAATGACTGCAATATATCTCTAGGCCTTTGGTAATTGCATTTTTTTTTTTTCCATGGATCGCAAATGCAGAGATGGGGCCTCTACCCCTCTATACACAATACTGAATCTGCTTAGAGAGTCTGGTATTTTACAGGTGCTATCTTAAGTGAAGGTTAACTATCCCCAAAAATATTTTTCCTGCTACTTCTACAAGGGGAAAATGGCTCGGTAATTCTTGGGTCAGTATCTGGCACTCGTGGCACAGGTATCATTGTTACCCTGACTTCCTTAAATATCAGGAAAAGTATCCTGTGTTTAGCATTACGTTACAGGCCTGAGAAGGTAGTACAGGCCTTGATAGTATCCTGCTGATTTATCTTGAATATGTGGCTGTTTGTTGGAGCTATTTCTTTCTTTCTCTCTCTCTCTCTCTCTCTCTCTCTCTCTCTCTCAAGATGTCTGTTTGAAGCTCTGGCAGGTTATTTCTCAATACGAAGCAGGAGTCAGCCGTGTTGAGTCAATGGTCGGGTGTGGGATGATTCTTTTCCTGTTCTGAGTAAGCCAGTCAAGAATTCTCTCTTCTTTCAGCTTGATTACGGATCTTATTAATTTCAAGTGTAATTCTGAACAAAGACTTCTTTGTGTTCGTCAACTCGCACACCATACTCTGGTCACTCATCAGTCTGTTATTACTGAGTGTCAGATATCCGATGATGCCTCGAAGGTTTGCCTGAAGTTGTCGAACTCCTTGCCAGAATCCTTTTCGTGCTTTGTGTTAACCTGCCAGAAAGTTGGTCGTATTTCCCCGGTGTTTATTGAGTTCTACTTTGCCCTTCTCAATTAACGTCTGCTGGAGGACGCAGCCCGCATAACCACTATATCCGAGGTGGTCGGATACACACTGGAGGATAGTAAGTCTTCCGTGAATGGGACCCCCCCCCCACGGCTCGGCCCCAGTGATTCGTACCTTTGTCGCTAATGAGTTCAACAATCTGGGACCCAGGGGGCGGGCGTGGGCGTCTCGAACTCTGTCGACGGCCTGGATAAGAATCCACGACGGTATCAGACCAGCCAGGATGCAGTGGTTTCGTAGACCTGCGGGCCGCAGCCTCCAACAGCCTGGCTTATTAGAGGAAGATGCTGAGTTGGGTCGTTGGTCGACCAAGGTGTTGGAATCCGTAGCCCGCAGGCCGAAGTAACCGCCACAGCCTAGCTGGTCAGGCAATTATGGTAAATACTTATTTTTCAGCCTTCTTAAATATTTCCACTGTGCACCCTATGCTGTCTCTGATGGCTGAAGGTAATGTGTCGAGTGGATAATGCTGGACCATATATTTCCAAGGTATTTTCTCTTTTTCTCTGCGTATCCGACCTCTGGATTTAGGGGATAATATCCTGGTACTTCAAGCCTGTCATGCCCACAGCATATTATCTTTGAGTGTTAATAGAGTTATACCTATCCCGTCTGCGTTCCATGGAGCAAGGCTTCAGTCATTTAAGTTGTTCCCAGTAGTTTAGATCCTTTACCGCGTCAATAAGGGCAGTGAGAGATCTTTGCATACTTTGTCTCTGCAATTTCGCCCGCCTTTTAAAACGATTCTAATTCTATCCGTGAGACTATCAACACCTTGAATAATGCCATCACTGGCTTTACCTTTTTTGTCTTGAAGGTCGGCAAGATCCATCCTAACAGCTTTTTGGATGAGGCAACTGTTGCCTCTGAGGGTTGGTTGTTCGCTGATGGTAAGGTCATCAGACTTTATTACTCTGAGGTTTTCCAGTGTTCGGTGGTCATCTGGCAGTTCCCGTGTCCGTCCTGTACTCAGTTTCGCTGGTAATTTTTCCACTATACCCATGGCAGGGGAGTTGTACTGCCTTAATCCTCTCGTTATGTGCCCTCATACAGTTTCCTCTTCCTCCTCATCTCCCTCAGCACCTCTCAGAAAAGAAAACCTAATGTTAGGTCTTATAGCTAGAAACATCGACTACAAAACACCAGAAATAATGCTGACCCTTTTCAACGCTGCAGTAAGACCGTACCTTGAATATGCAGTTCAATCCTGGTCCCCAACCTACGAACAAAAGAAGAGGAAAAACTGAAACAAAGCACAAAAAAGGGCAACAAAGCTAATTCCATCTCTCACAAACCTAGGGTATGAAGAGAGACTACGAAGATTAGATAGATTACGGTAATCTAATTCAAGCTTTCAAATTTTAAACAAATTCGACAAAGTAGATCACAAAAAATCTTTTAAAGTTACCAGAAAATACCGTAACCAAGACAAATGGAATAAAGCTTCATGCTAAAAGATGAAATACTGATGTGGGTAAAAGTTTCTTTGCAGACAGACGCGTTGAACACTGGAATAAGTTACCATCAGACGATGGAACGGCAAAGACAATAAATACTTTCAAAATTCTATGAGACAAATATTCCATCAGTGCAGGTATATACTGAACGAACACGGAAGGAAAAAAAATCGTATTCCATTTTTACATTCCAGACACTAGGATTGTAGTGAAGTGCAGCAGAGGCTTGAGGGATAGTGCATAATGTTTGTACACTAGGATTTCCATTTTGTTTTAATCATGTTAAATTCCATGAAATCTTCTGTCTTTACCTCGTCCATTTACATGTGTCAGACTTGAGTTCAAAGCAGACAGCCTAGACGTGGGCCAACGGGCCCCCTGTTGTCTGTCTTTCCCATGAAACCCTTGTGCTCCATAACACCCTCTCCTCCTCCTCTTTCTCTGCCTATCCACTAATCAACCCCTCTAGTGCCCTCATAATCCATCAGTTTCCCCTCAATTCGTCTCACCTGCTTTACTATACTATCGCCATCTATACAGAAAAGGAATTCATGATAAAATTACTCTCCTTCGGCAGGTAACCTCGTCAGAGACCATCAGGTTTTCTATTACCTGGCCTTCCCACGCATTAACTATTACCTACGTCCTGCTGTCGATCAAGGCACCTTCCTACCACACGCGTCAGCTCCCAACCTCTATCCTTCCAGTGAAGTCTCACGTTCTTCCTTTCCTTAGTTCCCACTTCCTTCCGCTCTTGCCGTCCACTGTGACAAACACTCCCACTCCCTTCCTGTCAATTCCAATTTCTTGTCTTCCCTCTTAAGTTCTACCGCCTCCTCACGCTTAACCTCTCCTCATTTCTATCTTCCTCCTCCCTCCTTCCCTAAACTGCTCCTCCCCAATGCCATCCTCCCTTAACACCGTAATTTTCCTCAGCACCTTCTCCCACACCACCTCCAGGCCTCAGCACAACACCCTCCTGCCTCCCTCGCCAGGAATCCGGGTGTTCTGACCCCCCCCCCAACCACAAGTCTCAGGGCAAATCCCCCCGAGTACCGCCCCCTATCATGAAATATTACGGGCCACCAACTTCACCCGCTGGCCCAAGCTTCGTCGCTCACCTAGCCGAGGAGGAGGAGGAGGAAGAGGGACAGGAAGAAGAATGCGTGGCAACGCCGCAAATTGATTAAATATTCACGTGTTTGCGAAGCGACACGCGGACCCCTAAGCTAGCCCGATATTTACTCAACCCAGGACAGTCTAGGTCATTTGCACTCACAACTCACTAGAAACCTTTCCAAAGACAAGATAACAATAAAAAAGCCATGACCCTCCTGCGCAGTTCTTAAGAAAAATTAAGAAAAAAGAAACATATCATTTGAAAGTAGTTAAATAATGTTTTGTGGGGTAAACTGTGATAAAAGGCCAACGGGCTCTCTGTTTGTCCTAAGAGAGATAATTTTGCCAGACTTGGTATCCGATTCCCTGGCTACTGGTCGTCTAGCCACACCTCGTCGCCGCTTGATCGATACCGAAAACTTATTCATTCTTACATCCACATTCATCCCACACCCCACACTGGACTCCTCCTACACTCCGTTCGAATCCAAACCTCCGTCAACTCTTTTCAACCCAATAATTTCCGGCACAATCTGCTCCATTCGTTTTAATAATTACAGTCATTTAGTCTTCAAACATTTTCCTATCAAAAGTCAATTCATTCGCATGCAATTATCAATCTGCCTTACTAACTGCTCTAGCCACCCATTTATTCTCTCAACGACCCCCATACTTTATGTACATATCCCTAGTCATTCCCATCATATTGCCCTATTCATACATTCAGACAGACTGATTCCTCCCATAAACCTATTCATAGGTATAATCATGTATACCATCTGCAAACCCAGCCATGTGTGTTTACACCAGTATAAATTCCCTTTAGAATCCTCCCAATCAAACTACATCTCCCTCAAGGGTTAAGGTATCGTACTTAAGGGTTAAGACATCCTACTCAAGGGTTAAGGTATCGAACTTAAGGACTAAGTCCTGAAAGCACTCAAGTCCATATCCTACTGTAAAGTCACCGTGGTCGAGAAGTTAAGTGCTTGTAGTCTGATCCTTTACGCTTCTAACTCAACTGGCATGGTTAATGAAGTCAGTTATCGCGCGGCACAAACTACTGGAAATACTGAGTTACACAGCATTTCTGGGACTATAATGTAATACAGGGGATGAAGCGGCGGTGTGGGTCATTTCCGGACAGGCAAATACCGGGAGCTGCGCCCATCCAGCGGCTCGCTGCGATGCCTAGCCCACTCTTCCCACTATATTACAAAAAGGCAGAGGAAACAACCTTGCTCTAAGCGGTTCCGGGTCATGCTAGAGTCAAATTATTTCCAAAGTGTCAATTTGAAAATATTTCACGGGCAGTCAAAATGCTCTCCAGCCTCTGACACACCACAGAACGACCCTTTAACAAGACGAAACTGCCCTGAGTGTGATGGCCTATAAAGCCTCTGATGTGACCCTGGTTCAGATAAAAAAAAGACCAGGCCAATCATACCCAAGGGTCGTACCACTGCGTTCAGGAGTTGTGTACCCTCGTGCTCGGCTGGTTTTGTTGTTAGTCCCAGATGACCTCCAATCACTGCCCATCGTCCCTTCAAGGATAATGTGGCAAGTCTTGGAAAGAAGTTACATCACCTATCACAAATCACTGGTTATTAACCTCGAACCACGGTGGTCGCTCAAAAAACTAGGAATTTCTGGTTACAAGTATATATATATAAATATATATATATATAT
>JAYMFT010162718.1:0-12393 GCA_038088735.1 Panulirus argus | reverse complement strand
ATATATATATATATATATATATATATATATATATATATATATATATATATATATATATATATATAATTTCAGTGAGGCACATTACGTATAAGAATACATAAGCAGCATGTTAAGATTAGGCTTCCCCTGCAAGTGAGAAATCAACATCAGCGAGGCTTTTTCATCGTCACTACTAAATGAAGTACAATCTCGTCGGGGAACTTTCTCATTCCAAAGGAGGTCCATCCTTTCCCTGCTCCTGCCTGTAGTACAGCCCCGATGCATCGGGAACCCCGGACCTAGGGCTGCATAATGATGACATTGTGATTCTCACATGATTGAGAAATGATTGCCTCGTATTGGCCAACTGGCCCGGCCGTCAGAGTGTGTTGTACACACACTACTACTGCAGGTGGTGAGAATCTGATTACCTTGGTGTGTTGTGTGTGTGTGTGTGTGGCTAGGCTGTGGGAAGCATGCGGTATGGAGTGTATTTATAGCATCATATATATACACACATCAGGAATATGTTATCGAGGGATGCATGACTTGTACTTATAGTGACAGAAGCGCCTGAGTCTGGGAACGAGACGTATGATTCCTGGTGTGTATTAAATAGCGCCATACACATCTCCTGAGTCCTATTATCAATGCGTGCAAGAAAGACCCGTTCATGATCCGCCACGAGGAGGGGTTACCATGACCAGCGGTCAGGCCTGGTTTGCTCACCATGTGAAAGGGAAGGCACGATGAATGTTCGTCAGCGCCTCTTAATTTTCGTCCTCCCGCCTGGACTGTGTACTGACGCGGTTGTACGATCCTTGAGCACGACGGTACGATGCTTGAGCACCCCGGTGCTTTCCTCGAAGGCGACGGTACCGTTCTTGAGCACTACGGTGCGATGCTAAGGTACGGTCATCTGGTAAGATGGCACGAGTCTAGATGTTCTGGTGGTTTAGTGTTCCCTGAGTCTAGTGTCATCAAGGACAGGAGTCCACAAGTGTCGTGGGGTTGTGTGTGGTAGGACTGACCGGCCCTGACATATCCTGGTACGACAACTTGTCGTCTTTGGTGTTGTCTGCTGCGCTCGTCAGACACTGACCTCCGTTATAATTGTCGATGCAGGTGTCTTTCACTGTTGGCTGGCACTGAGCTGCACCGCCGTTGTCAGGCACTGGTTTGCATAGCCGTTGTCAGGCACTGATCTGCACCGCCGTCGTTAAGCATTGATATGCACCGCCGTTGTCAGGTACTGATCTGCATTGCCGTTGCCAGGCACTGATATGCACCATCGTTGTGAGGCACTAATCTGCACCGCCGTTGTCAAGCACGGATATGCACCGTCGTTGTCAGGCACTGATCTGCACCTCCGTTGTCAGGCTCTGATATGCACCACCGTTGTCAGGCACTGTTCTGCGTTGTCAGGCTCTAATCTGCACCGCTGTTCTCAGGCACTGATCTACACCGCCGTTGTCAAGCACTGATATGCACTGTCGTTGTCAGGCACTGATCTGCATAGCCGTTGTCAGGCACTGATCTGCACCACCGTTGTCAGGCACTGTTCTGCACCGCTGTTGTCAGGCACTGAGCTGCACCGCCGTCGTCTAGCGCTTGTTTTTGGAACTCTTGTGCGACGCGAGTCCTGTGCAGCGTCGCTCGTCACCGAGAGCTGCCGTTGGCGTCCGGTGCTGATGTTCCTCACTTCCCTTTGGCCTCGTTTTTTTTCCATTTTTCCCCAAACTGTTGCCATTATTATTTGATGCTGGTTTCTTGCAGCACTGCCCTTTACCCTGTCGTCTGTCACAGCTGTTCTAACACTTGTCTTCTGTCCAGTTGCCATCGCTGTTGTCAGGCAGGAGGCACTGTTGTTGTGTGGCAGTAGCCTCGTACGGTGTTACCCTTCCCTGTTGTGTAGTTTTGTCCACATACACTGTTGGAGCGCATGTTTCACCGGCGTGTGGCACTGGCCTCATTGTCTGCTCTTCCTACCTAAACAGGCGTCTGGAACGGGTGCCTTACAATGGCACTCTGCTGTTAAACATGCTGTCTGACACTGGTCTCCTACACTGTTGTCTGGCACTTGTCTCCTACTCTGTTAACTGGCACTGGTTTGCTTAGACGTTGTCAAGTTGTGGGGTAGCGTACTCACTGTTGTCAGGAATCAGTCTGCTACACATCTGCCTCTGGCGGGCGGAGGGGAGAGCCTTTGCTTTGCTATTCCTTTCCTTTACTGCTTCCTCAGTAGTGTTAGAGTAAGACCACCTCGCTTGGACCTTGGGTCTGTGTGGCCTGTGTATCTGTGTAACTCTCGCTTGTCATTAGGCCCTGGACACCTTCTATGTCGTCTGATCAACCAGCACACTATGCGGCACTTGCCCTTCTTGATGTGGCACTGGCGTACGGCATTGCGCTTCACCAATACCTAACGCTAGATCCGAGTGGTGCCACCCACCCTTCCTAAGCTATCGCCTGTTGTCGTAAGTAGGAGCTGAGTGCTTCGTGTGGTTATTATTTAGAATGAGCCACCAGATACATGTGTGGCGTGCGGTAGGCCTAGCAGCGTCCTCCTGCCTGCCGGCCACTTCCCTCTTTACATTCATAGAAGAAACACTCGAGCTGTTCCATACCGGCGACACATCCGTATTAGGCCCGAACAGTCGCCTCCGTATTTCACGTTGTCGTATTAATCTCCAGCCTCGGCTCCTGTCGCCCCTCCACGTGCTGTCTGTTGGGTCTATGGTCAGGGCTGCTACTGGTGCCTCTACTGTCGCCCGGAAACCTTGTCACGTCCAGAGATGTCTGTTACTGTAAGCCTGTACCTTACCTCAGTCACTGTCGTCTGTTCGTCACAGTCGCATCGTTACGGCCGCATCCTCATGAGTGACGTTGACACCACTCACCTGTCACTGTAACCTCTAAAAACAGTCATACAGTGACTTTTCTCACTGTAACCTTCGCACAGTTACTCCAGTCACTGACAATGGAACCAATTACCTGTCACTGTAGCCACCTACAGTTACCTTTATATCCTGAGACTAATCAGTTCCCTACAGTCGTATGAGATGAGCCATGCAGAGGTGGGTGGTAAGATTTCCTCTCGCACAACCATCTGCTACATCAGCTGTTCCTTGTGGCTCAGCAGGCGTGTGGTCCCGGCCACCTGCTGCATCCTGCTGTGTATGGCCAACCGTCAACACTGTATAGTACTGACAGTGCTCACCAGGGGGGGGGGGACGACTGTGCCACACCGTCACCACGAGAAGCCCGGACCCGGACGTACGGGCATTAACGTCTTTTGTTTGGCTGTATCCTGTGTGTGTGTGTGTGTGTGTGTGTGTGTGTGTGTGTGATGGGACGGGTTTGTAATGTGTCAGAAAGATAGTGAAACACGTTAACCCCTGGAGGACGGCGATACGATCCTTGAGTCGTCAGAGCTATGGCGGCTGTCATACCCGAGGGTCGTGTGACGTCGTGCTCAAAGGTCGTCCGGTCTTGCTCGGTGGTTGTGCTGTCTTGCTCAAGGGTTGTAACGCGGTGCTCCAGGGTCATAACGCGGTACTCAAAGGGTCGTAACGTGGTGCTCAGGGGTCGTACCGCGGTGCTCAAGGGTCTTACCGCGGTGCTCAAGGGTCGTACCGCGGTGCTCAAGGGTCGGAACGCGATACTCAAAGGGTCGTAATGTGGTGCTCAAGGGTCGTAACGCGATGCTCAGGGGTCGTAACGCGGTGCTCAAGGGTCGTGACATTGTGCTCAAGGGATCACTCAAACAGTACGTAGGTACGTAAGTCAAGCGCCTGTCTGTAACTGGTTAAACAAGGAGCCAAGTCAGTGTGGACGGGACCTGGTCTTCCTTTACACGTATCAGTGTATAATTCAATAAGCCGTAAGGAGAAGATGCAAATGTCAGCAGAGGAAGAGTAATAGCGCAGCCTGACACTCCTGGCATCACAAGAGCAGCTGAAAATTCACAAGGAGATTTGGTTGCAAGATTTGCAAAGAAGGCGTCGTGGGGTCGAGGATTTTCCTTGATGTGTTGCGTGTTTCTTGTGGTGTGATGTCGGCCGGCAGGGATACACATTCTTCTCTGTCGTATATATCTTTTGTGTGTCGCCTGGACCTCCCTCAGGAAACGCTGACCCGCAGACTTAGGTTTTGTCAGGGGAGGGAGCGGGCGGGGGACCTCGTCCCGGGCTTATCCTGGAGGCGTCACTTGTGGTTTGGGTTCTGATGAATGTTTATCTGGCGGGTCCAGCAGCTGAGGGATGGAACTATTTCTTCCTCACCTCCTAGCCTTTACATTTCCTTATCTACCAGCCCTTGCATTTTCTTACCTACCAGCCCTAACATTTCCTTACTTACCAGCACCAACATTTTCTTACCTACCAGTCCTTACATTCCCTTACCTACCAGCCTTAACATTTCCTTACCTTCCAGCCTTAACATTTCCTTACCTACCAGCCCTTTCATTTCCTTACTTACCAGCCCTTGCATTTCCTTACTTACCAGCCCTTACATTCCCTTACCTACCAGCCTCAACATTTCCTTACTTAACAGCCTTATCATTTCCTTAACTAACAGCCCTTACATTCCCTTACCTCCCAGCCCTTGCATTTCCTTACCTACCAGCCCTAATATTTCCTTACCTACCAGCCTTGACATTTCCTTACAGACCAGCCCTTGCATTTCCTTACCTACCAGCCCTAACATTTCCTTACCTTCCAGCCTTAACATTTCCTTACCTACCAGCCCTTGCATTTCCTTACCTACCAGCCCTAATATTTCCTTACCTACTAGCCCTAACATTTCCTTACCTACCAGCCCAAGCATTTCCTAACCTACCAGCCCTTACATAGCCTTACCTACCAGCCCTAACATTTCCTTACCTACAAAAAGGGCATGTGCCTAAAAACCGGAAACTTGCTAATTTAACAACAATTTTCAAAATGGGGAAATAGAAAATGCACATCGGCTTTCGGGGAAAAAATTTAGAAACATTATTTAGAGACAAAATCGTTTGATTCCTCGAAGATAATAGACCGATAACTGACCTGAAACATACATTTCTGAGTCATATGTCATATGAAACGAATCTGGTTGAATTTTCTAAAAATATATGTAATAAATTCACTCTGTTGTAATGTAGTTGAAGTTTTGTAAAGCCTTCGATTATGTATCCCATAAAGGGCTTGCTAAATCGAATCAAAGCTCATGAAATAGGATGGGGAATGTGCGTGTGGATTGCAGGCTAGCTCTCAAGATGGAAAGCAACGCGTTTTATTGAACATGTTGAAGCATCCGACTGGTCTCGCATGACGAGCGGGGTGCCAGAGGGATCAGTCCTGGGACCCACAATTTTCATCGTCAACATCAGCGACTTGGAGACGGGACTTGCCAGCAGGGTTTCAAGATTTGCCAACGACGCGCAATTAGGAAATATAACCCAGTCAGAGGAAGACTGCCTGAAGATTTAGAGATTTGGACAAACTGAAGCAATAGTCATAGACATGGAAAATTGATTTCAACGTTGACAGATGCAGGATATTGCACTATACCCCTCAAGATATTAATCACGAATATGAAATGCTTGATAAACTATTATTAGAAGTAAATGAGGAAAAGGATCGTAGAGTGATTATCAGTAATGACGGTAAACAATGCCTAGCTGCATAACATAAAGCCAACAGGATGCTAGGTCTCATAGCTAGAAATATGAATTATGGAAAAAAGTATACAGTAAACTTTCCGCCCTGGTCAGAAATCACCAAACCTGATCAGAGCTGAGGAAAAACTAGAAAGAAATCAAAGAAGAGCAACAAGACTAATCCCATCGCTCACAGAAGAAAAACAGTCTCTGAGATCTAATAACATTTTTCAAAATACTAGATAATTCCGACAACATAACACAAAATTTCTTCGTATTAGACGGAGATTGTGACCAAAAATAAGGGTATTAAAATCAAATAAAGGAAATGCAACGGCAACGTGAGCAAAAACTTTGGATTGAACTGCCTACTGTTGTAGCGAGTACGACATATTCAGATCCAAGCTAGACAAGTGATATCTATTATCAGTAAATAATCCTGCTTCAAGAAGAGATTATTCAATCTCGTTTTTTTTTTCTTCTGAGTCAAACCTTAGTGCAGGTGTATGTAAAACTGGTATGGAACTTTTCTAGTTCACACTTTCTTATCAGATATCAATGGCAGTATACTATATTTGTACATTTTATCTTTTTCGGCAGTTGAGCCGCAGGTAGAGATGGATGCAGAGGTGCCTTCTGCTTTGCTATCCTGTCCCATCCACTAGCTGGAATAGCGCAGCAGATATCCTTGTTATGGACCACCAGATCTCCTGTTATCTATCCTTCCCAAGTATTTACCCTTCCACACCTCCCACTCTTTACTCATCCGTCGCACTTCACGCCGCCCACACCCCAGTTGTTCCTGCAAGAGCTTCACATGGCTCTCTTGACGCCCGCCGGGATACATACATCTCCGACATATGGTGTCTCTCCTGCATTCTGTTTTCCCTTATTCCATCCTTTCCTTGCCATACGTCTTGATTTGTGTAACTCTCTACAGAAGTTTACCAAGTGTCTGTAATATGTCACACACACCACAGCTGGTGGCGTAGTAGCTAATCATTTGGTTGAGGAAGGTACCTACCTACACGTTTTTAACTATACCACCAGCTACATGTGTGTTGTATTAAGGTATGTAGGTGGGGGTACTTAAGGGCTATACAGTTTCATGTTATCTATTGACTCGGTGTAGAACTCTTTGTTTATTGACTGCTTGAGGAGCCTTTAGTTCCCTAGGATGTTGGTGCTTAAGTTACTTAACCCTCAACTCTGTACATCTGGGATTCCTGAAGTAATGATGGAGAGCGCAGTGGGTCGAGGGACAGACCATTCCCCAGACATGGTTTATAACCATCTCGTGGTTACCGGCACATATCATCAATCGTCGGTTTGATGGTGTGGTAGTACAGATGCGATAGTAAGGGTGTGATAGTCCAGGTGGGATGGTCCTGATGATGGTACGGGTGCTATGGTCCCTTTGAGCACGATGGTGCGACAATTGAGCGCGATGGTACGACCATCTAGTATAAAGTTCCGACCCATGGGTGTTGTTGTGACCTTTAGATATGATGGCCTTTGACCAGACCTCAAAGGGTTAGGTCGAGGATTAGGCCACCATATCCAAGGGTCGTATATTGTCGTGGTGAGGGTTAATGAAATGTCAAAAAACACGGAAGCTAGGTCGACTTAGAACTGTAAATTATGTTGTATGCGTATTTGTAAATGAACTCGGTCTGGATATCTGGATGTTACATCAACTGTCTGGATGGTACCATCAGCTGTCATTCAGCGGCATGTCCCCCATCAGGATGTGGGGCGCTGCTCAGTGTAGTCGCCTCTGTGAGGCAAAAGTTGAAAAACTGAACTTGCCTTGCGTCTGCCTGGATGCGGAGGGCTTGCTAAGCCTCATCGGGAGAGACACTGCCATATTCCCCGCGCTTCCCATCGCAATACCAGAGAGAGGACCGTCGGGGCCCCAACATTAATCTTTTATGTAAACATCCCAGGCCCCGTAACGCCACAAAGGGACCCATAAATGAAATCCCAGTGTGTGGCACGTGGAGGGTTGGGCTGGTGCGAACGCCTAGGGTTCCCACCATAAGGGGTTCGCCCTCCTACGGCGCTCCAAGACCCACTCTCTGTTACTGTCGCTGCCCCGGGAGCGTCACCATCCACCACGCTCCTTCAGCATCCACAAAAGTCCTCCAGATCCGGAGATCGCTCTCTCGTTTTGGTTACTTATCATGGACGGTAGATTTGTGGATAGCTGATAAAAAGATGGATTATGTGTAGCAGATGGGGCAAGTCAAGACCTGGTGGCGTCGTGGGTTTTGTGGGCTGCCATACTTGTGGTGGCGATTCGTTCCTCGAGCTGTAGGGGATGTTTGGTTGTACCCGTCCCAGTTGGCGCTACTGGAAGAGGGCGCTGCTTGCTATACACAAGGTTGTGTGCTGACTAGAAGTTGTCACAGGAGAACTGAGATCACGAGATGATGATGCGTGAGCCACAGTTCTTTTGACAGGCTTTGTAAGTTGCTCTGCTTCCGTTTGTTACAACCCTTGACGATCATCACAAATTTGGTGGAGAGTAATTATGATCAGTATAACCCATCGTCACGCACTGCAGGCATGATGATTATAGTCCTGTGACCTCTACCACAAGCCCTGCTGTAGCACCACCACAAGCCCTGCTGTACCACCACCACAAGCCCTGCTGTACCACTACCACAAGCCCTGGTGTACCATTACCACAAGCCCTGCTGTACCACTACCACAAGCCCTGCTGTACCATCACCATAAGCCCTGCTGTACCACGACCACAAGTCCTGCTGGACCACTTCCACCACAAACTCATTATGATCAACACCTACACAACCACTACACCCCCTACAACACTCCGTGTGTATTTGTGTATGCTCCACGACATTCACAACCTCTGTGAGAACTCCACGTCTCCTCCACAACCATTTCCACCGCACTGCGACCACCGTCCCTCATTACCTCTCCACATGATCATTACACTGTGTCCCGGGCTACAGATATCCCGCTTGTTAGCCAAAGAAAAGATTTCTGTGGCCGTCCCATTCTCTGGGTCGCTCTCTTACCCGTGTTCATTCACTGAGAGCGTGGCGGGCTGGTCTCGGGACCCGCGGGACGCTACCTCGCTCAGACCAGCCACCATTGTCACCATAACCCCGTCAAACCCTTCAGCACCCACTGCTGTGCTACCCCGTCAAACCTTTCAGTCCCATCAAGACTTGCTGTGCCAGCCCCGTCAAACCCTTCAGGCCCATCAGGAACCACTGCTGCTGCAGACCCACAGAGAACCTCGTCAAGCCACTTTGGTTCGACAGTCCCATCCGGCCTCACTGCCCCGCAGGACTTTGTCCTCCTTCCTACCCGTCAGGCTCCACTCTGCCGCCAGCTGAATTCATCCATGCAGATCCCATTAGCCCCATCTACGGCCCGTTGAGTCCACTTAGACTCCTCTAAGCCCCACGTAGGTCCCACTAAGCCGTGCATAGGCTGCTGGGCTTCTCCACCTCGCCGCCGCCGCCTCCGTTGCCTTCACGCGCAAGTGGCTCCATTGTGGGTAATTTTGAATTTTTAGATGACGTAGGTCGGCTGGCGTGACTTGCTGGGAGGCAGCCAGGCAGTCGACCTGCTACAGGGTTCTCAGACCTTGTCCTCAGCAGTACAGGGTGTCTCTCTAGGAAGGACCTCTGAACTACGATATGTGTGCGGTTATGAGTAGTTCAGCGATGCCTGAGGACTGTTGCTTCACCATAGGGTTGGGATAAATGTCTTTGAAAACGACCGGTTCGTTACCAACTTAGGTTTGGTCCCTGGACACACGTATGGACATACTAGAGTTGCTCTGTACCTCGTGAGTAACTACAGTACGACCTTTGGGGTATGATGGCCTGGTTTTTGACCCGACCTTTAAAGATCAGGTCAGAGGCCGTGTCATCCTGCCGAAGGATCGTGCCGTCCTGCTCAGGGTGTTGGATAGGAAAGATGCAGACGTACACAGGATACGTAAGCGGACTATAAAGACTTGCTGAAAGATATGAAATTGCTGCACTCGCTCCAGCCTCTTCAGTAACTTATATAATATTTCATAGACAAAAGAATGTTGGTGAGTTTGATCTTGTCGTCCATAAACATGAAAGAAATTCCCATTTTGACCAGAATATCTGTTTCTCATTCCGTCAAGGTAATAAGAAATTTAAGAAAAACTTTCTTCGTATTGAAGACAGACAAGAAAGGAATCGGTAGAGGGTTTGATGACAGGTTGACCTTTTCAACTACTAGAATGATTCGACCTTTAGCTTTAGGTTCTTCTCTGTAGGTTCATCTATCATTTCAAGATGAAGACCACAGGATCTTGTTTTGGATATTCCTAAACGCCTTAGGCTTGACGTCATATCTTGGTGGTGGCTGGAAGTAATTGTAGCTGTAGACTCCTGGTGGAAGCCGAAGAGACCCGAACATATGGTGGTAGACGTGGGTCGAGCACTGGTGGTACGTAGACTTCAGGAAAAACGGTGGTCAGGTATTAACATCTCGCATGAGGAGCGATGAGATGCTGGCCACCGCCTTGTCGATGGCAGTGATGGTAGGGACGCACGCCACTCTGAGTGTGAGTTGATCTCACACCATCGGCTGAGTGTGAGGTTGTGTGAGAGAGGAGATGCTCGAGTGTGTCGAGGTCTTGACCAGGTAGGGACGATTGTGGTCAAGAATGGCTCACCACCACCTGCACTACCTTGTGTTGTATTGGTCAGTAAGTGTTAAGGTCATCCATTGATGTGATGACCCTCAAGCGTCACCACTACATAGCATAGTGTCCTGCATGTCAGCACTCACTGTCGTCAGTTTCGGACAAGAATAACATTTTCAGAACATCTTGTTTAAACAAGATGTCCGCTCCATTGAAAACTGTGCTTTACTAGCCTGATCGCTCATCCTTCAATAAACAAACATAACAAAATCACAAACTTCACAAAACAGAGCACTCAGAACAACGACAGGCATGCTAGCAATCACAAACAATCAACATTTACACAACGAAACAAAAAACACTTCCAGTACACTCTCACCTGGACAGTTTACTTTAGTTGACAGAAGCAAAGGACACAGGATAGAGAGGTATTCTGGAAATGGAGTGAGATTACCGGTGGCGTGCTATGGATGTCTGTCTTGTGTCCACTCCTCTTGGTATATGTAGATGAATCGCCTGGTAGATTGAAATCTTACCTGAACATGTTTGCGGATGATGCTAAAATCATGAAAAAGTAAAGAATAATGATGATTGCATCACCTTACAAGGGAACCAGGACATATTTTAATGTTGGCCTTGAATATGATTGAATGAAGTTTGAGTCAGTTAAGCGCAAAGTAATTACGAAGGAACACAGTATGAAAAACGCCCCAGAGTTGAAGAAGGCCTTGGCGGGATTATTACCTAGCAGGGAATACGTAAGTGACAGGAATATACATGTGAAAGAGACCCAGGGGTCGACATTGTGCCTAACCTGCCGCTAGAGCACCACATCTGGAGAAATGTTGAAGAGGGAAACCGTCTGCTGGCAAATATTAGAATGACATATGTGGATAAAGAAATGCTTGGTAAATTATTCACAACATATATTAGACCAAAACTGTATTATGCCTCTCAGATTTGGTCACTGCGACTAAAGAAGTACAAAGATATGATTTACAGTCATGAAAAAGGCAGCTAAAATAGTACCTGAATTAGGAAAGCGGAGCTACAGTGAGAGGCCCTCAGGGCTATAGATATGACCACCATGGAGAAGGGGGAAACATACGGGTGACTTGATTACATGTTTCAAGTTCTTAGTTCGGGTGGACGACGTTGGCAGAAATCTTTTCTTTATAAGATACAGCGACAAGGTAACTGGAGGTTAAGAAGAAGCTTGATAGAGAGCGTTTTGGAAAGAACGTGATGTACTGCTTTAGTTTAAGGATGATGGACTGCTGGAGTAGACTAAGTCATGAAATTGTTACCGCTGTCACTACACACATGTTTAGAAAACTAACTGACGGTAGAAAAAGGTCAAGACATGGGGTTCCACGGGTGTAGAACTCCCTCCCTCCCCGTGCTGTACACATAGGTAGTCACAGGGGTGTGGATGAAGAAGGTAACGCTGGCACTGGTGGCAGACGTTGACACAGGGCCCTAGATGTACTAAATAGTGGTTCGTACTCGCTCTGCAGGTGGCAGCGTGGGCTCCCTGCAGCAGCCAGGCTCTTCTGAATTCACAGGTTTCATATGTATGAAGCGTGTCGGGCGGGAGGGGGTGCTCATGGGTCCGTCCGTGTTCTGCTAGATTCTGGAGGTGTAATGTTTTTGTATGTGTGCGTGACGGGGAAGTGTTGCCGTGCCTCCCCAAGTACACCTAATGAAGCAATTCCTTTAAGTTATGGCTGAATATATTACGAGCCGTGTGTCTCCTCACGACTCATAATCATCATCAAAGCTTTTTCTTCTTTCTAACTCGTCCTTCAGATTTAGTAGCGAAAGGCGTGGACGTCCTGTTCTCGCAGACGCCCCTCCCCACACCAGTGGCACGCTGCTCTGCCTTTACAAAACTTTCATGAAAGTTTGATAGCTTCTTGATAACATGAAATATAAAGTCCAGGTAAGGGTGATAAGTCAGCCAGTTATTGTACTGACGTCATCTGTTCTTGATGCTACCTCGCTAACGCGGGAAGTGGCGAATATGTATGAAAAAAAAAGAAAAAAGATGAAATATATATATATATATATATATATATATATATATATATATATATATATATATTATTTT